>JAOXJP010075507.1:0-15155 GCA_025762735.1 Platanus orientalis
CTCTTTGTACTACAAGGTGCTGATCGGCAATGAGCCCCCCCCCCCAATG
Source organism: Platanus orientalis (assembly GCA_025762735.1). Classification (NCBI taxonomy): domain Eukaryota; kingdom Viridiplantae; phylum Streptophyta; class Magnoliopsida; order Proteales; family Platanaceae; genus Platanus; species Platanus orientalis. The sequence continues at coordinate 50 of JAOXJP010075507.1, forward strand.
CCTAACTAAGTTTTTGTGGAAATCCAAGGTTCCCTCAAAGGTGGCCTTCTTTCTTTGGGTTCTTTTCCATGGGAAACCTCCAACTCGAGACTGCATCCAGGCTAGGGGCATTCTGCTTGCTAATAGATGCAGTTTGTATTACCAAGAAGAAGAATCATGTGACCATTTATTTCTGCACTGCAGTTTTGCTTACAATGTGTGGAGTAGATGCTTGCAAAAGTTTAAAAGGGTATGGGTCCAGCAATGCTCGGTAGCTAGTCTTGTGAAGGAATGGAGCCAAAACAGTGGGGTGGGTTTATCTCCTCGTGGCAGAGAATTGTGGAAGTGGCTGCCCTTCGCAGTTTGCTGGTCCATTTTGTATGAGAGAAATAGACGAATTTTTGAATCGCAAAGAATGGATGAGACTACTCTCTCAGTTGAGATAATCTCTTTGCTTTACTCTTGGAGCGTCATTCATCTGGAATTTGCCAAGACCCGATTCTAGGATTGGATGTTTGAGTGGGACACTATTGTATTTTAGCTTTGTTTGTCTATCCTCCCCAGGGGGTGGTGTATTTCTCATGCATTTTTCTCATTGAGGTTTTTTAATGCAACATTTCCTTATTTATCAAAAAATAAAGAAGTCTTAAATCAATAAAGGAGGAGAAAAGAGTTAATTTAAGAAAACAAAGGAAGGAACAGGTATAGGAGTGGGAAAGAAACTATCGTGAAGTTATAATATAAGAGATAGGGGTTGTTACAAAGGAAACAGAGGACACGATGGATTAGGAAAAGAAAGGCTGCCGAATGGGTTTTGTTTTGTTGGGATTTGGGATATGGACCAAACAGGATCTATGGGCCCACTTGTACTGCCGTAAGAATCTCAAAACAAAGGGTTTACAATCCCCAAAAATAAAGAAAAGAAATTATGAGTTTTTTTTACTGCTGCAACAACTGAATAATTGGGTTCTGAAATCTTATGACCAAAATTTTGGGGGAATCACTTGAAAGCACAGCCGCATGGTATAAGGACCCCTGTTATGTTATTTTCTTGAAAAAATTAAAAGAAAACAAGTTTCTTTTTTTGGGTTTTGAGAAATCTTGAAGAATATTGGGATTGGGATTTGGGGAAATTGGGGAAGAGTGTTTAAAAGGTTTGAGTTTAGTTTAATAAAGGATAGATTGAAAGAAGATGAAGGTTTAGATGGTGGACAGATGGAAAAGATGCAAGATGTGGGCTGCTGTAAATTTTTCCAGAATTCAAGAAGCCTAAGAAAGTGAGGATCTAGGGCTCTTGAATAGGAATCTTTGCAAAGTTGATGAAGGGTTTAATAAAGACAGGAAAATATGATTGAAAAGAATAGAAAAGAAAAGATTAAGAGAAGATTAAAGTAGATTGATTAATAAAAAAAAATAGAAAGAGAGAGTTTGACGTGAGTGAAGAAGGGAGGAGAAGAGAGAAAGAAATAAGAGAGAGAGTTAGAGGGATAACTCACTTGCATGAGAGATAAGGGAAGAGAATCAGCTCCACAAACCACTTTTCTTTATTTCGAAAGCCAACTGATCATTCAAAGAGTGAATAATAGCTTTTATAAACTTTTTTTACAAATGTGGACAATTTTACCCCTACCTTAATCAAACACGGACAGTAATCCTTTTCCCTTAACAAAACCCACTAAAACATGAATTAAAGCTTTCTAAAACTTCTAAAACATTCCAAATAAACTCCTAATGGCTTATGAAGCCTTATTACATCAAATTACTCAATAAAACAGTAAAACATTAAAAAATAGAAAATTTAATGATAAAATGGTGGACAACATTATATCTTCTTCGTTGTTCCAATGCTTTTGGCCTTAGGCTTCCATAAAGGTTAGTGCTTCTCAATCCACTGAAGAGCTATTGCATCAATTCCCTCCCTCTTGGAAAACTCAACCCTGTTGAATTGGGGTGTAGGTCCAAGGATTCCTAGTCCATCATGTGGTGTCGGCTGCCATGGAAAAGCAGATCGCTTTTGCTTTGGTTTTGGTTGCACCGGATACATCTTTATATGGTAAACATGGGGTGTATCAATTGAGTGATTCCTTTAGCTGCTCTTTCCTTAGCTTCCTTTGCTAATTCCCGCTTGCACTCTAAAACCACGTCTTCAGTTGGCTCATATACTTTTTCTTCCATTTCATCATCCTTTATCGATTTCTTTTTAGTAAGGCCCATAAATTTGCTTGGACACTGGGATTTATGATGTCCATAGCCCTTGCAGTTATAACACTGATCTCCTTTTGGCTTTGATACGGATCCATCTGAACCTTTGGATCTAGATGGAGAAAACTAACGTAATGTCCTGTGCGGAGAAGATATCCTAGTCTGTTAGTTTGTCTTCTTTAGGAAGCACTAGTATCCACATAAGTCTTTCTATGAATCTTGGGATATAATGGGCTGCCCGAATAGCCTTAAAGAATAGTATTGATAGCAAAGCCCCTGCAAAACCTGTGGATGGAGATCCTATCTGAACATAGAAACAAAGACCTCATCCATCCATTTGAAGCCTAATTTGGTGGCGAAGTGCTAGAATTTCTTGGTGTACTCACCAACATTGGAATTATCTTGCCTGAGCTGTGATAACTAAATCTGAGCTCTCTGCTTATGATCCCTGGGAGCAAACCGTTTCTTCATAGCCACCTTCATCTCACCCCAAATCGTCACATTGCCATTACGAGACTTAGACATACCTTTCTTGTAAGTACTCCACCAAATCCAAGTTATCCTAGTGAGCTTAGACTCCACAAACTATAGTTTACGCACCTCATAAATCTTGTAAAAAGATTTCACCCTATGCTTCCAATCAAGGAAAGCATCCACACCCTACTCACCATCGAACTCAGGCACATCTACTCTAATGTGTCTATCAACATCAGACAGTGCAGTTTGTGCTCTGGCTTCTATTTAGGAGGTGACATCTCACGTTGTGCATTAAGGGCAACAGTCTGAAGGGGAGTTTTAACCTATTGGTTTGATCCTGGTGTAGATTTAGACAAACCAACTCCTTGCATTGGGTCTTTCCCCATTGCTCTAATGGCTGCCATGATTTGCTCAAACTATGTATCAATCTTAGTTTCTAAACAAGCAACTCTAACCGTCAACTGGGCTAACTCTTGCTTGGTGACCTGAATCTTTGTCACATGCTCATCCACAATAACAAACAATGTAGCTATAGTTTGAACCATGATGTTTGGGGACCTTTACCAAAGATTTAGGATGTTCAGAAATTTCAAAGTTAGGGAAACCCTTTCATGAACCTCAAAACTTTATTAGGGTAACCCTAAAATTAATGAGAAAGGACTTTGGCGAAGTTCAAGAATGTTAAGGTATACCCTAAAATTATTTAGACACCTGAAATAGGTCCTAAATAAATTTTAGACCTCTTGAAAAAACCCTAAATATAAATCGATAAGAGACTTGACTAGGCTTTTTTGGAAGGATCCCAACTAATAAGAATTAATTAACAACATGGCTCTAATACCAATTTGATGTAGGATAGCCAAGAATTAAGCTCTTACAAAGGAAATATGATTGGAGATGCCAATAACAATTTAAAGAGGCCAAAAAAATAATTCTTGAATTAAAGAAATAATGAAAAGTCAATTTAAACAATTCCAAAAATCAAAATCAAAATTAATGATTATCAAGAAAACAAGTCTTAAATTAAGAAAGGAGTTGAAAAGAGTTAATTTAAGAAAACAAAGGAAGGAACATGTATAGGAGTGGGAAAGATCAGTCGTGAAGTTATAATAGAAGAGATAGAGGCTGTTACAATGGAAACAGAGGACACAATGGGTTAGGAAAAGAAAGGCTGCTGAATGGGTTTTGTTTTGTTGGGCTTTGGGATATGGACCACTTGTACTGCCATAAGAATCTCAAAACAAAGGGTTAACAGTCCCCAAAAATAAATAAAAGAAATTATGAGTTTTTTTTTTACTGCCACTGGAATCAAATAATTGGGTTTTGAAATCTTATGACCAAAATATTAGGGGGATCACTTGGAAGCACAACCGCATGGTATAAGGACCCCTATTATATTATTTTCTTGAAAAAATTAAAAGAAAACAAGTTTCTTGGATTGGGTTTTGAGAAATCTTGAAGAATATTGGGATTGAGATTTGGGAAAGTTAGGAAAAGTATTAAAAAGGTTTGAGTTCAGTTTAATAAAGGATAGATTGAAAGAAGATGAAGGTTTAGATGGTGGACAAATAGAAAAGATGCAAGATGTGGGCTGCTGTAAATTTTTCCAGAATTTAAGAAGCCTAAGAAAGTGAAGATCTAGGGCTCTTGAATAGGAATCTTTGCAAAGTTGATGAAGGGTTTAATAAACACAGGAAAATAGGATTAAAAATAGTAAAAAAGAAAAGATTAAGAGAAGATTAAAGTAGATTGATTGATAAAAAAAAAATAGAGAGAGAGAGTGATGTGAGTGAAGAAGGGAGGAGAACAGAGAGAGAAAGAAATAAGAGAGAGAGGGATAACTCACCTATGCGAGAGATAGGGGAAGAGAATCAGCTCCACGAGCTCCGCAAACCACTTTTCTTTATTTCAAAAGCCAACTGATTGTTCAAAGAGTGAATAGGAACTTTTATAAGCCTTTTTTACACATATGGACAATTTTACTCCTTTACTTAGGCACGGCCAGCAGTCCTTTTCCCTTTAAAAAACCCTCACTAAAACATGAATAAAAGCTTCCTAAAACTTCTAAAACATTCCAAACAAACTCCTAATGGCTTATGAAGCCTTATTACATCAAATTACTCAATAAAACTACTAAAACATTAAAAAAAAGAACATAAAATTTAATGATAAAATGGTGGATAGCATTATATCATCTTTTTTGTTCCAATGCCTTTGACCTTAGGCTTCCAAAAAGGTTGGTGCTTCTCAATCCACTGAAGAGCTACAACATCAACGGGTTGTGTCAAACATTGCCACCCTAAGGAAGAAGATGGGGTGTCCATGTGGAGCCCTAATGCGGGAGCATATGAGATTACTAAGAAGAAGCTGGATGGTCCTTTGGGATACATAATGTAGGGGTTGCATAGGAAGTTTTAGTTATTTGATTTTCTTGTAATAAGGCTTGAAAGCCAAGGTTGATTTAGGGTTTTACTTATTTTGAGTTGTAATCCCATAACTTACTTTTAGCCCATATTTTCAAAATTTGTCCCTTTGGCTCCATTTTGGTGTCTTTAGAAAGATTATTCAGTCACCTTCCAAAGAAACCAAGATTTTGCAAATTCGATGTGATTTGTGAAAGTTATGACCAAAATTCTAAAGGGATATCAGTAAGTGACGAAAATAGAGTATTAAGAAGTTTTATTTATTAGGAAAGTTTTAAGTTTGGTATTGGTTGGTCTACAAGTTAGGTTTTAAAGTTTTAAATAGTTTTCTTGTTTTAGCAAGTGGGATCTTGAGTATTTAATAATATTTGGGGATCGAGTTTAGGAAATTAGAAAGTAGCATCTTGGGAGGGAATATGGGTTTTTAAAAAACCTAGATTTTGTACTCTTTAAATCACCCCAACCTCAATGAATGGAATAAAGTTTGAGTTATTTATTATTATTATTTTTTTGTGAGCAAAAACAGGGCTTTTCTCTTGAGGTTGAGGCTGGGCTCCCTTGTTAAACCTAGGTTAGCCTCTCTAGGGCACCATACGGCTAGGCTGTTGGTGTTTTTTCTTCTTTTACTTCTTATTCCTCTTATTATCATCTACCAGCAATAAAGTTGTGATGTGCGATTTCCATTCTAATTGCTGATGTGATTATTTGATGAAGATCCATTCAGCTACCCTGTTGTTACCTTTTTGAGGACTTCAAACTGAGATAAGTATTCATACCACTGGTTCCAAAATTCTGATATGAGTTATCTGAATCTGTTTATCCCTCTTTTCAGTCCTAATCTTCTACATCTATAATTTTGAATCTGAGTTGTTTGGGTATTGTCATAATTTTTCCAGATTTTTTGTACACTGGGTAATCAGTATTTTCTTAAGTTATAAGTTGAGTTGAAGAGGTATTCTTATCTACTAAACTCATGGATTTAAACTTGATTTTTCAGATTGGCTACATATATTTGTTTAGCTTGATTTTTGTTGACTTCAATCATACTCTATCACTTCACAAGTGCTGCATAGTGTCCTACACCAACTATCCTGATACGTTTTAGACCCTTTTAATAAGCCTGGTCCATGATTTATAAGCCTAATTACTGTAGTGTATCTTGAAGGTATTATATACTCGTACCAGTAGTATATCATAAGTATGCTGTATCAATAAGGGTTTAATATAAATACCCAAGTATGAGAATACATGAAAAGATACGTTTTCCGTCTCTATCACTATTCTCTATTTTCCCTCTTCTCTTTCTCTCATCTAACCACTTGCAGGGACACTAAATCCTAAATCAACTTGGTATAAGATCCACCAAGAAAGAGACCAATGAATAAAGATGATGAAGACGAGCCAGAAGCCCTGCTGACATCAGCCATACGGGCGCTAACGTCAGCAGATTGTACCGTCATCAGAGGTCATTGGAGGTCAAGGAATATAGGTTCTGAATTTTCTCTATTTATGGGTATTTGTTATGATTTTTGTGGAATTTTTTGAAGCCCTTATAGTGGATTTTCGAAGGGTTCTTTTCAGCAACACAAGTACCATTCGTTTTTGAAGATTTGTTGATTCCGATCATTAGAAGCAAAGTTGCTTCGATTGGCTAAAAAGGAGTGGCCGTTTTTTGTGTAGAATGCTATAGAAACAAGTCTCACTTTGATCCGTGGCAGATCGAGAGAGATCTGCTCAGTTCGTTAAATCGTGAAAGAGGATGCTTCACATCATGCCTTGTATAACTTCGAATGTGGTGATTTTTTCTTCATTTGTTGTAGCTCCAGTTGGGAGAAGTTGAAGTTGGGTTTGGATCTTGCTGTCAGGGACCTTTAACTTTTCGTGTCCCTTTGGTATTGTGCAACTAGTTGGCTTGCCTACTACTCTGGTGAGTTATTATTACATGTTTTGACTATGTTTGTGATCCGTGATCAAGTTATACCATGTCTGAAGAAAGTCGGACATCCAGCTTGAGTGAGACAGATATGGGTTCATTGAGGGGTGTAGTACATGAATCCCCAAACCTGCTGATTACTACCATTAAATTTGATGGGACCAATTACCTTACATGGTCCAAATCAGTCTTTATCCACATTCAGGGAAGAGATAAGGATGAGTATTTGACAGGAGAAGCCAAAAAGCCCTCCAATGAAGATCCCAAGTACAGGAAATGGAAGACGGAAAATGCAATGGCTATGGGCTGGTTACTTGGCTCAATGAGACCGGAGATTAGTGACCATTATTTGTTCTTGGAGACGGCACATCAAATATGGGATTCTCTAGCCAAGGCCTACTCACAGGTAGGTCACACAGCAAAGGTGTTCGATCTCAGGTAGATGATTGCTCAGTTCAAACAAGGAGAGAAACCTTTAGCCATCTATTATTCAGCCCTGAAGAAAATGTGAGAGGAGTTATCTCACTACACCACTTTTCGTCCATCATGTTCACAAGATGTATCTGCTTATCAGAAGCATGTAGAGGAAATCCAGTCGTTTGTGTTTCTGGCAGGGTTGAATCCTGATTATGAACAGATCAGGATGCAAGTTCTTAATATGGGTCATCCTCTGACATTAAATGAGGTCTATGCTCATATTCACCGTGAGGAAGGCTGACGTGGAGTCATGAGTCCAGCCCCTTCCATTGAGAAATCTACACTTGTTTCGAGTTCATCTAGAGGGGGTCATGGTAACTTGATAGGGCGTGGTCGTGGTGGAAGGCCAACCCACTTGTCTGAGGATCGAGATCGTCTCAAATGTGAACATTGTGGTCGTTTTAGACACACTAAAGATCAATGTTGGGATCTTCATGGACACCCACCAGATTTAGCTACTCGTTTTGCTCTATGTGGGGGATTTGTTACTGGTAGAGGAGGTGGTCATTTTGGTGGACAATGACTTAGTGCTCACTCAGTTACTTCTACAACCACAGAGTTATCTACCCAACCACCTCCTGCTCCTTCTGATATTGGAGGTCTATCTAGTGATGTGATTGCGGCATTACGATGTTTTGTTTCCTAGCTTGATCACTCTTCCATTGTTCCAACCTCTTCCTTTGCTCACTCAGGTACAGTTGCACATGGTCTATCTGCCACAATTACTACTCCTCAATGTTCCTCGATCATTGATTCGGGAGCATCCCACCACATGATTGGTATGTCCTCATTGTTTAACTCTTATCACGTTTGTTATGGAAAAAACAATGTTCGAATTGCCGATGGTTCCTTGTCTTCTATTGCGAGTTAGGGTGATATTCCGGCTACATCTGACCTGTGTCTCTCTTCTGTTCTTCATGTTCCAAATTTTTCTTTGAATTTGTTATCCATTAGTCATCTTACTAAAACCCTTAATTGTTTTGTTACATTTTTTCCTTCTTACTACGTGTTTCAAGAGATGGCGACAAAGAGAACTATTGGTTTGAGGCATGAGAAAGACGGTCTTTACATCGTGGACTCTTCTTCACCAGTAGTTACTTCTATAATAAAGGGGAAAGATTCTTCAACCATAGATGAGTTATCTCTGTGGCATCGTAGACTTGGTCATTTGTCATTTCATGTAATCAGGAAGATGTTTCCTCATATCTCCTTTACTCATTCAAATAATTATTGTGAACCATGCCAGTTGGCTAAGCATTGTAGGTCTAATTACCCCATTAGTATTAATAAAAAGAGTTCAATTTATTTCTCTATTGTGCATTCTGATGTATGAGGTTTGGCACCTACTACTTCTTTGTCTGGTTTCAAGTATTTGTAGATGATTGCTCCAAAGCCACTTGGCTTTATTTGCTAAAACATAAAGTGATGTTAACGTTGCATTCAAATGCTTTCACTCTATGGTGTGTACTTAGTTTAGTACAAAAGTTCAAATTTTGCATTCTGATAATGGCGGTGAATATCTTTCCTATGATTTGAAATCTTTTCTTGATATGGCTGGTATTGTTCACCCGACCACCTGCACAGGAACTCCGGAACAAAATGGGGTGGCAGAAAGGAAAAATAGGTATCTCCTTGAGATTGCCCGTGCACTCATGTTCACTATGAATGTGCCTAAGACGTTCTGGTCTGAAGCCATTCAAACAGCTGTGTATCTCATGAACCGGATGCCCTCACGGGTCCTCTCTTACAAGTCTCTACTTGACGTGTTATCTCCTCATTCTCCGTTGTTCCCCTTTTCTCTCAAAACTTTTGGGTGCATTTGTTTTGTTCAGGTTCCTAAATCTGACCGATCTAAGCTTAATCCTAAAGCTCTTAAATGCATTTTTTCTGGGCTATGGAGTTGATCAGAAGGGGTTCAAGTGTTATCACCCTCCCACACGTCATAAGTTTGTAGCCAAAGATGTCACTTTCTTTGAGTTTCTTCCTTTCTTTTTCTTAAATCGGACACCTCTTTAGGGGGAGAATCTTATAGGTGAAGAGTTGTCCTCAGTCCCACTTCTAGTGCCAGTTCCTATATTTCATTTTGATGGTGATGGTGGAAAGGGGGAGAATGATGGTAATGAAAAGAGTAAAGAAGTGATACACTATAGTCGAAGGAAGAAACAAGGAATACAAGAACAAAATCCACCTTCTCATGAACCACTTCAAGACTCTACTTCGGAACCTCCTTCTAAGACAGGTAATGTAATCATTCCTCACTCCTCCACTTCAATTTCTAATGAGTTAAATCTTAACCAGCCTATTGCCCTTAGAAAAGGGGTGAGATCATGTACCCAACACCCAATGTCTAATTTTGTATCATACTAGACACTATTACCACACTTTCGCAAGTTCTCCTTTGCAATGTCCTCCATTACTGTTCCTCGTAATGTATTTGAGGCTATGAAACAACCACAATGGAGGAATGCCATGGAAGAAGAGATAAAAGATTTGGAAAAAAAATAAAACATGGGAGATAGTGGATCTTCCTAAGGGAAAGAAACTTGTTGGTTACTGGTGGGTGTTCACAGTGAAATACAAATTTGATGGTTCTGTGGAGAGATATAAAGCAAGACTGGTCGCCAAGGGATACACTAAGTCATATGGTATTGACTACCTAGAAACTTTTGCACCAGTTGCAAAGATGAACTCTGTAAGAGTGCTTATATCACTAGTAGAGAATCAGGGGTGGCCCCTCCTACAATTTGATGTAAAGAATGTTTTCCTCCATGGGGACTTAGAGGAGGAAGTGTACATGGATACACCACTAGGTTTTCATGTGTCGAGTGCTAAAAGAAAAGCATGTAAGTTGAAGAAGGCCTTATATGGTCTAAAGCAATCACCTCGTGCTTAGTTTGAAAGATTTAGAGCTATCATAATTAATGCAGGGTATAAGCAAGCACAGGCGGATCATACTCTTTTTACCAAGCGGAATGACCTCAAGATAACTACCTTAATCATGTATGTTGATGATATAGTGGTCATAGGGAATGATGAAGAAGAAATCATACAGCTAAAGAGGGGATTAGCCAGGGAATTTGAAATCAAGGATTTGGGTTCCTTAAGATACTTCCTTGGGATAGAAGTTGCTAAATCAGTACAAGGCATCTTTCCGTCTCAACGAAAGTATGTGATGGACTTATTGAAAAAAGCAGGAATGACTGGATGCAAACTGTGTTTAACTCCTATAGAGGCAAGTCATAGATTAAAAGAAGATGACAGTGAAAGACTGATTGATGCTGACAGATACCAAAGACTGGTAGGACGTCTAATCTGTCCTGACATTATTTATGCAGTGAATGTAATCAGTCAATTTATGCATGCTCCCACTCAAGCTCACTTGGAAGCTGCATATCGAGTTCTTAAATACCTAAAGGGTTATCCGGGAAAGGGTATTGTATACAAGAAGCATGGTCACTCTCGGGTTGAAATATATACTGATTCAGATTGGGCAGGCTCATCGACAGATCGTAGGTCTACTTCAGGTTATTGCTCATTTGTGGGAAGAAATTTGGTGACTTGGAGAAGTAAGAAGCAGTCTGTGATTGTAAGGTCTAGTGTAGAGGCTGAGTTTAGATCAATGACTCACGGGATTTGTGAATCCTTATGGTTGAAATTGTTACTATTTGAAGTTGGGTTCCCAGTACAGGGATCTATGAGCCTTTACTGTGATAATAAGGCATCAATAAATATTGCACATGATCCAGTACAACATGATAGGACTAAACATGTAGAAGTTGACAGACATTTTATCAAAGATCACATCAAGAAAGGCAACATATGTATTCCATATATACAAACCAGAGATCAAGTTGCAGACATGTTTACAAAAGGACTTAGAGGAGGACAATTTATGTCATTTGTCAACAAGCTGGGAATGATGGATATCTATTCCTTAGCTTGAGGGGGAGTGTTGTGTATCTTGAGGGTATTATATACTCGTACCAGTAGTATATCATAAGTATGGTGTATCAATTAGGGTTTAATATAAATACCCAAGTATGAGAATACATGAAAAGATATGTTTTCCGCCTCTATCACTATTCTCTATTTTCCCTCTTCTCTTTCTCTCATCTAACCACTTGCAGGGACACTAAATACTAAATCAACTATTATTGTTGTCTAGGATTTCTAGATTTTTTGAATCCATCTCATATCGATCTCTTTCTTGGATCAGGATTTGTGGGCTGTTTCAAGCTTATACTCCAGCATACCATGGGTCCATACTTGCAGGAAGTCTTTGGTCCTTAGACCATCCTGCATCACACCCCCTCATGAACTTGCCAATTGCTTTAGTATATTGTATAGATTTGTGGCATGCTATTTATGAAAGCAACTATATTAAATTCTGAGATATGTTAAGGCACGCGGAAGTTTATACTGGAAACCACCAAAGGTGATTGGTAAGAAAAGAAAAAAAAAGAAGGAAATTCTATTAGTTGGGTTGCTTGTGTGTATATAGGATAAATTCTGTAACAGTCGTATTCTATTACATCTTACAAGGTTTCAAGCACTCAAACAAAAAAATATAAAATAAAAAAAATAGGATGAGGGTATCTCGTTAGAGGAAGAGAAGACCTTTGAACTCGTTCGAAAGAGTTCACACCTCTTGCAACTCATTATTAGAACTGAAAATATGATTTTTCATTGATTTCTAAAGAGCCCATTACAAACCTTATATAGAAGAATATTTCCTAAACTGACTTACAACATAAAAGGAATTAGAAAATTTAATTTAGAAAAAGAATATACAAAATAACACTTTCTTAATGCATCATGATGCTTATTGACAATTTTGAATTCAAAATTCTTCCTAATTCGGACTTCTTACCAAAAGGGGTTGCAACATTCCATTTGAAATGGGTAGTGTGGATTTGCAAATGCTTTACAAGATGCTTAATACACCTGTGTTGTGCACTAGTGTGCACATGCATATGTATATATAGGGTTTGCCATAAGAGTTATGCAACAAAGGATCTTTGAGACCTATGAATCTTACACATAGAAGTTGAGTTGGCAGCCATAAACTGTCCCATGTGTTTCTTATAGTGGACTGATGTACTCATAGATCAAAATATTGGGATCGTGATCGGCTTTAGGCGATTCCGATCTGATCTAGTCAAGGATCGGAGCCGATCCATTGTGGATCGGCTAGCAGTTGGATCGCCCTAAAAAAAAAATGTTAGAGCCTATCTACCTTATTTTTTGTCTTAACATTTCTAAATTTTAACATGTTTCATAAATAAAAGTCCAAAGAAACAGAAAATGACCAAAATATAGATATAATCACATAGATAATCAACAAAAACATGCATAATTTAAGTGAAAATGTGAGATACCATTATGTCAATTGTTAAATATAAACGTGAAAAACCTATGAAAATTTCAATAATTAAAAGTTAACACTAACCACTAAGTAGAGAATGTGAGAATGAGAGTAATGGCAGTGGCGTGAGCGCCACTATGAACATCGCGGCGGATCAGGTGTAGGATCAGCATCATGGCCATGGGATGTGGATCGAGAGTCTCAGTCTCGGGACTATCATATTGATACTATTGTTGCCCTTGCTCAACCTCATTTGCTACATGCCTTTGTTGTTGACTCAAAGCTTGATACTGATCAATATTGAAGTCAAATATGAGATCTCCAACTAAGTTCATTTCTTGGTGAGGAGCCTCATATATATATACATGGTAGAATTTGTTGGAATGCAAAAGGAAGCTGAATTAGCTGATCATAAGGTACGGGCTAAGGCATAGGGTACAAGTCCGATTGAGAATGACTCTGAGTCTGACTCTGTGTATCAGTGCCATGTGTTGAATTTTCGGAAAAATGCCTATTTTTGACAAAAAGTGTCTTTTATCCATTAAATGCCTCTTAAATCTTGTTTTTTATGCAATAAATTGGTAGACATCTAAATGTGTTGATCTATCATTTTATTGCAAAAAAAAAAAAGAATCAAAACAAAGTTTGAGTAAAAAATCATACATTTTTATCTTTCATAAAAAAAAAACCCCAAAATCTCTTCGTCCAATCCACTCAAATCTACCAAAAAACAAGTATTTGATTACGAAAACTTGTTTGAAATGGCACACAAGGGTGTTAAGATGCGAAATATCAAATTTTTTTTGAGAGAAATCAGTGTTTGGAAGACAAAAAACGAGCAAATGTGAGAAATGGGGCGAACAGTCGGTTTTTGTATGTATACAACCAATCCTGAGTTGGATCGGCCGATCCAGATTATCAGACGATCTGGCTCAGGATTGCCCGATCCTTGAACCGGTCCCTGCTAAGATCAATCTACATGAAATATTGGGATCGGACCGGACCGATCCCGATCCAGCCGATCCGAACCAGGATCGGCCGATTTTTAGAACCATGGATGGATGTATTACCAGTCTAGTGTGTGACCTATCTGAGGGATGGTCTGGATGGGTTAGAACTAGAAAATCTTACCCATGTACATATACTCTGTGTGGAATCTCACACAGATTCGGATTCTTACATGTGGCAGCTCAGATGGTGGCCAAAGAACCACCATTTTAGCATTCGGTAAGTTTCAGATTAATGATAAAATATGACATATCATGAATGGAGACCATTGTATTTGTAGTATGTCTCTCTTTTCTCTCCCAATCATTTTTTTTTCTCCCCCTCTATATCAGTAGATTTAGTACACACACACACACCCACACAACATCTATGCTGTCATTAACTTGCCTTCACAGCTGCCTCTATTGACACCATGCCTAGTCAGGATGCTCTTAAAAAGGGTAGACCATGTTGGGTTTGGGTTTGGTTTGTACACCATACTAAAGTCTGTTTAATTTGTTCAATGCTACAGGTTCTCACCATGGGATTGAGTAAAATTGAAGTTAACTTGAGGAGGTTGCTTGCAGCGGCACCTCAGCAACAGAATCAGGCAAAGCTTATACATGTCAGTGCTAAGAAGTCTGCCTTCACCCATGAAACTGTTTGATTTATCTGTAACTGATCTTTGTTTTTGTATGTATTCTTATGTCTGATAGATGATTTTAACATTGTACTTGTTTTCTGAATTTTCTCTCTGTTAAGACAAGTATTTTTTTTATTTTATTAAATTTAAAATTGCATTTAATAAACTAGTAGGCATCCTGCCAATTTAGGGGTGTCAACGAGTAGAGCTTTGCCCAGTTCAGTTCAGGCTCGTCACACAAGGATCAGGCTCAGGCTTGGCTCAACTCACCAAATCCACATGGTGTGTATAGGGTTAAAAACATCAAAGAAAGTGCTCAATTCAAAATGTCGGTGCCCAAAAAGAGCACTAGATTCAAAACGCATTATGTGTCAGCCTGTGGTGCACATCACAAATTGCTCACATTCATTTTGGTGAAAGAAGATTTGCTCCCACTTCTTACAGATGTATTGACTGATGTGATAGTTCCGTACCCTTTAATACATGATATCAGTGTTTCGGTAAGAAAATGCATAAGTAATTATGAGACATGATGTTATTCAAATAAATGCACAAGAGTGTGTGTGTGTGTGTGTGTGTGTGTGTGTGTGTGTGTGTGTGTGTGTGTGTGTCTTTACAGG
>JAOXJP010075518.1:0-15155 GCA_025762735.1 Platanus orientalis
TCTTCCATCTTGGGAACCAACACTTGATGATTACAACATGACTCAAGATATGCAATGTGCTCATGCCATGCCTAATCAACCACTCCATGTATTTTACAGATTATGGAATTGACAATATATATTAATAGAAGGCTGTTGTCATGTGCCTCTGATAGGCTTGTCTATTACTCATTGCTTACAGTCTCTTCTCATCAATAAGGTTCAGCTAATTATGTCGAACCTGTGCCCATGCTGACTCTAGAATCTTTGCTTTGGATAAGACTCAAAGACTCAGAATTTCAACTTCAATTGGTAGGACTACCTCCGTGTTGTAGACCAATGAATATGGGGTTGCCCCTGTTGAAGTACGAATTGAAGTCCTATAGGTCATAAACGCATATGGCAACATTTTATGACAGTTGGAGTGATTAGCAGACATTTTTTGTAGGATCTTCTTGAGGTTCTTGTTGGTTGCTTCTATTTCTCTATTCATTGTGACTACTAATAAAGATATAGAGATATAGCTTCAACCCATTTGGTGAAATAGTCAATAGCCACAATGATATATAGATGACCATTGGCGGCCTTTTGAGGCATGGGTCCTACTATGTCGATTCTCCACATGGAGAATGGCCAGGGAGTAGTTAGGTTGTGTAATTCGGAAGCTAGTACTTTGACAATGTTGGCATAAGACTGGCAAGTGTGGCACTTCTTTACATGTTGGCAATAGTCTATTTCCATCGTCGACTAGTAGTAGCCTAGTCGAAGAATCTTCTTGGTAAGCATGAGCCCCTTCATGTGCGGGCCGCATTCTCCTCCATGGATATCTTCAATGATAGCAGAGGCCATAACTTCATCTACGCATCTTAGGAGGACATGATGAGGGGACTTCTTATACAGGGTCCTGCCATACAAAACAAATTGAGCTACTAGTCTCCGCAGAGCACGTTGATCATTCTTGGAAGCCATGGATGGAAGAGTCTGATCTTCAAGATAGTTCTATATGTCAAGGAACCACAACTCCCTATTCAAATCATTAGTTGCAATCTGCATACAATAGGCCAGATCATTTCTCTATTCAATCTCAATCGGTGTCATCTCTACCTCTTGAGGGATGCCAATCATTGAAGCTAATGTAGCCGAAGCATCCATAAAGCTATTCCTTATTTTGCCAATGTAATTGAAAGTTAAATATTCAAAGCTCTTGGAAAGGATCTATCGACATTCATGGTAGTTTAAGAACTCCTCTCAGATGAACCAATCTTCGGTTGCTTGAAAGATAACAAGTGTTGAGTCTCTGTAGACTTCTAGTTCATCAATGCTAAGGTCAATAGCTGCTTTCAAACTAATGATATAAGCTTCATATTCGACTATATTGTTGGTGCATAGAAAATGTGGTCTTGTAACAGTTGGAATGAGAGCACCTGTAGGGGAGATGAGAAAGGTTCCAATCCCATAGCCTAGCTAATTAACAGCTCATCAAAGCACATTTTCTATATGACTATCTTGCTTGATTCAACTTCAACAAAAAGTATGTGTTCATCTAGGAAGTCAAATTTCAAGGATGAAGGTTCATCTACTAGTACATCTACTACGAAGGTTCATCTATTAAGTAGTCGGATACAACTTGCCCCTTCATAGCTTTCTATGAGACATGGGTGATGTCAAATTTGGATAGCATCATGAGCCATTGGGTAATTCTTCCTGTGGTTACGGGTTTCTCAAATAGATACTTGATGGGATTTATTCAAGAGATCAGAAATACTTTGTATGAAAGGAAGTAGTGCCGAAGTCTTTTGGTGTCATAGACTAGAATGAGGCAGGTCTTCTCAAGAGGAGTGTATCTGGTTTTGTAGTCCACAAAATGCTTGCTTAGATAATAAATGGTTTGTTCCTTCTTTCTTATCTTGTCATGCTATCCTAGTACACATCCCATGGAGCTGTCATGCATAGTCAAATATAAAATCAATGGGTGATCTGGCTCTGAAGAGATCAATTCAGGTGGACTTAGCAGATAATTCTCGATCTTGTCAAAGGCAGCTTGACAGTCGTTGTTCCATTGGGTTGGAACGTTCTTCCTTAGTAACTTGAATAGAGGTTCACAAATGGGAGTGAGCTGAGCATTAAAGCGACTGATATATTGGATGTGGCCCAAGAAACTGCATATATCTTTCTTTGTGTGAGGTGTAGGCATTCTAATGATTGCTTTATCCTTGGAAGGATAAATTTCTATGCCTCTTTCGCTAATGATGAAGCCTAGCAATTTTCCATGAGATGCTCTAAAGATGCACTTGTTCGGGTTCAACTTCAATCTGTATTTCCTCCGGCGGGCAAACAACTTCTGTAGATGTTTCAAATGATCTTCCCAATGATGGGACTTGACAATCATATCATCAACATAAACTTTCATCTCTTTGTTTATCATGTTATGGAAGAGGGCAGTTATGGCCCTTTGATATGTTACCCTTGCATTTTTTAGACCGAATGACATGAATTTGTAGCAAAATATACCCCAAGGGGTAGTGAAAGTAGTCTTCTCATGATCTTCTTTAGACATCTTGATTTGGTTGTAGCCTAAGAACCCATCCATGAAGGACATCATCTCATATCTAGTAGTATTGTCAATGAGCACATTATTGTGGGGTAAAGGGAAATCATCTTTGGGGCTAGCTTTATTCAGGTCTCTGTAATTGATGCACATTCAGACTTTGCTATCCTTCTTGGGTATAAGGACGATGTTGGTTAACAGTTGAGCCTGAAGTTACTTCTCAGGTCGTCTACATACTTGACTTTTAAGCATAAGTGCTTTTAAAAATATTGGTCTGTCAAGATTAAGCCTCACGTAGTTCTTTGACTACAAGGGTAAAGAGAGTAGATTCATACTTATGGACATTGGCGTTCGGGAGGGGTTCAGATTCCCTCGCCTGTCCGTGGTTTTTGGGCCCACTCTCTGATGTGTGAAGGTTGCTAACCCTCTTACAAGAGGGTTAGGCTTTCTTGGGAGTCGCCACCAACTCGGGGTTAACCGATGGAGTTGGACATCGGTTCTCATCTTAAAAGAAAGAAGAGAAGTCTAGACCCGAAGGTTTAGGGGATTAACTCCTAATACTGGTCTACTTTCCTAAGATAAAGGGCAAGTTGTTTAGTTGCATTTAGGGAAGTTGTTAGGCACCCCAAATACCCGACTTTTTAGAGTAGCTTCTCTCATTCATACATGTTTTGAATTATGCTAAAGTCCATGCTTATTAAATATAAAGTTATTGGTCTGGACCACCTCCGTGGGGTGATCATTATAGTTGCACCTGAGACATAGTCTCAAGCTGCCTATATACTCAATCTTATATGGTTCAGTATATTCCTAGGATTTTGTTGGGATTAAACTGCATGTAGTTCTAGGGGTTTGTTGTGTGTGCTAATCTCGATAGTCAAGTACGTCTGACTGTGAAAGTGATTCAAGGTAGATTCATTTTAAATTTGTTTATATACTTACAGAGTACTCCATACTGTTGTAAAATGCAAACAAGTTAACGAAATGGGGGTCGAGACTATGTTATACCAAGGTGCGTGGTTTTAAGAACCTAATTGAGCTATGGCCAAGTCTCAAGATCTTTGGATTGTGTGGGCCTCTATTTTTTCATGACGGGTGGACCTTTTAGAAAATTGATCCACTCATCATGGGCCTAACCCACGATGGTTTGGAGTCGCCACTAGTCTTTTTAAAGATATGACTAGACATCTATGTTTGGAAAATAATTTTATTTTAAAATTCTTTTGAAATGTATGACTCCATTTTAGACTGGTCGACTCAAGGATTCTAGATAAACTATTCAATAATGGACCAAGGAAAGTGTTAGGCACCCCGGTCCACCTGCGTATACAATTACCTACTTAAACCGATTCAAACTTAGGTTTGATTTCTATATAATGTGTGCATCAGTGCATTTTGTTTTGAAAACTGGTGTCATACTTATGCAGGTGGATTGACTTATTAACTAGTGTAGGTGTGTGTATGTGCTAAAGATGGATTTTTTAAGTTTATTGAACCATCCATGTCATCCACCTACATGCTACCTACTAATCTAAAATAAATCAATAAATAAAAATAAATAGTAAGTTAAGAGCACATACCTCCAAGATGTAACACACGTAGGCAACGTTTTCTTTCACTTTATGGTAGCACCTGGTTCTTTTAGCCTGGAACGTGGGGATGAGAGTGAGAGATGGAGTATGAGATACCAACAAGTAGTCGTGAGAGATGATCAAGAAGTCCAAAGTGTAAGAGAGAGACATAGAGGGCGTAAAAGTGGTTAATCAAAGAGAGTATCCCCCCTCCCAAGAAAGGGTTTCCTCTTTTTATATCGACTTTGTCCCATTAAAAGGAAGGAAAGGGAATCAAGGAATCCAGCCAATTTGTGGGCTGCGATAGAAGAAATCAGGTTGGCTAAAGAGAGGCATGTGGGTGGGTTGTTTCTAAAAGGGGATGTTTCTTTTTGTTGGCTGGATTTTGTCAAAGATAACAAGGTTTGTTTCTGCCTTATGGGATACTATAATCGAGTCATAGAGGGAAGGTGGATCTGTTCAGCCACCCACAATCGTCCTATATTAGAGGCAATGGGTGTGGGCCCATATGGTGCGTCCAACTGTGATTTTGGGTTGGTTTTCTTCAAGATTGAGTTTATTATAGGAAGGAGAGGGACTTGTGTTAAATGACGAGTGACAAGATCTTGGGGTAATTTAATGGAAAATTGATTCTAAAATGGGTATGTTTATAATAAATTGAATTGGCATCAAGGGTTGTGATTTGCAAGAATCAAGACTCATTCCAAAAAGGGTTGAGACACATGGGATAGTGTGGGGTTCACTTTTGCCTCTATTATTTATGAATTGCATAGAATTATTATTATTATTATTGGATATGGGTTTGGGACAAATCTTTCAGCTAAACTAGAGGTGGGTTTAGGGTTTTCTAGCCGTCTCCTCTAATGGCTGGGTTCTCAACTTCTTCTAGAATTGTGTCAATTTCAATGAAAATAAGAAAGGGAAGTGATGCCGTTGGGTAGTTGTGGAAGGAAAGAAAGGTAGCAAGTAGAAGGGGAGAGGGAGAGAATGAAGGGTCCTTTATGGAATGGAATAGGATTAGGATATTCACTAGAAAGAGAGATATTGGATAATCCAAGATTGTGAGAATTTGGGTCCATCCAATTTCCTATGATACTGGTTTGTTTAGGAAAGATTTTTAGGAAAACATTGATTTGGTTGGGACTGAAAATGGAAGGGTGTGGTGGTTGGCCATGTAACAAGGAAAGATGAGAGATTTTGGCCCCAAAATAGAATGATGTATTGTGCTGGGTACATGGCATGCGATGTGGCTCTAGTGGGTGTCAGAAATGGAATGGAATGTGGCAACAAAGGGGTTAGTCACATGGATTGTTGCCCCCACCTTCTCTGGTCTAAAACTAGTATCTAAAATGTGGGACATAAAGGGGTGTTTGGGTGGTCCTATAGGGTCAACTAGATGGGTGTTTGGGTACTCGTCTAGTGCTAGCAAGGTAGAAAGCTACCACATGTCAGAGAATGAGTTGGACTTGGTGTTTCACAGTGTACTGTAACTCGGTGGATCCATTTGAAACGTTGTTTATCTAAAACTGTTAGGTGCAATTGGACCCAATTCCTTAGCTAAACTAATGGTATTGATCACCATGGTTGGATCTGATTTTGAATTTGAAACTTTAAAGAGTTTGATCGAATGGTCCCAATTTGATATGATGTGATGGAGGACTTTGGAATGGGCTTTGAAAGTACGAATTGGTACCCTTAGTTTTTTGAAGCATACCCAAACCATCTACGGTTCCTGATTAATCATCCAACTTGTATTTTTCTCATGATTTGAAAGATTCCAAATCGATGGTCAAGATTCATCGAAACTTGAAACAATGGATTTTGATGATCAAGCACACTATTTCAAAGATTTGGGATATTTTGAATGCTTCTATGATATCAGATTGATCATTTAGGGTGTATTTTGATTAAATTTTTTAAATATTTTAAATCAAGGGCCAAGATTCACCGAAACATGATATGACGGAATTTGTTGATCAAGCACTCCATTTATGGGTTTTGAACTATCTTGGACACATCTGTGACATTCGATTGGTGGTCCAATGCTTGTATGATGAAATTCAGTGGTCCACCTTTGATGGGGGGTAAAATCATAATTTCCTATGTAGATGTGACCAAATTTGGGGCAACCCTTAAGAAAAGTATGAGATTAGAAGTAATGATAGGAAGATAAGGAAAGTGGGTCTAACAAAGATCTTAGAGAAAAATCAGGGGTTTAGAGTGCCAAATTAGGAAAGAATGGAAAAAAGTGGGAGTTTGTCTAATCACTTTGGTTTCTGAGGATACCTGAAGGCCTATTCTAAAGAACTAGTGCTGCCCATTGAAAGAAAACCTCTAGTCCTTGGGAGAAATAGAGGGAGTTGAGAGATATAGAGAGAGGGGTTGAGTGTGAGGAGAAAGGGAAGTGAGAGAGGGGAGAAACAGGGGGAGCTAAGAGGTAGAGAGAGGGGCTGATTGTGAGGGAGCTGAGAGAGGGGAGAGAGAACTGTGTGAGGGAGCTAAAAGAGGGGCTGAGCGTGAGGGAGCTGAGAGATAGAGAGAGAAAGAGAGTTGAGCGTACCTGGGTGTGCGGCCGATTAAGCGTTTGGTGCCAAAAAATCCCCTCCCATTTCTCCTTCTTTTATTTTTATTTTCTTCTTTTTTCTTTTTCCTCTTCTCAACAGCGATAACGTTTTTTTAGAGAGAGAGACCGCCCCTTCTTTCACCGTCCTTCCCTCTTTTATATCTTTTTTTATTACTTTATTATTATTGTTATTTTTTTAGATTTTTTTGGTTTAAACTTATCCGCAAGCTAGGTGGCAAGTGAAGGGAGGAAGCCCCACATGCTGCCACATGGCAGGACTCAAAGGGCATTTTGGGAAAAGTTTCACAAATTCGGCCCATATCCACTTTTTGGCCTGCCAACCTCCAACGAACTCAAACTTATAGTGTTTTTCAAGGTTCTTGGACATATTGGATACTCACGTAGTCAGAATTTGGTTTCGACATGCATCGAATGGTGAATAGTGCAACACGATGATCCGAGAAATGTTCAGTTGCATTTTGGAGAGGCAAAATAGTCAAATCTCAAATGGGTTATTTCATACAAAATGCAACCCCAGATTATCTCAAAATGTTGGTTCAGTCGGTTCATTCGTCCAGTACCTGGTCATGAAATTATACACAAACCTGCATTAAGAAAAATCCTATATTTTGGTTACGGTGAGGATTGGGAGCTAGTGTCGTCTACCGTGGAAATTCTGCGAGAGACAGACTTTTGAGGATTGAAAAATTTTGGGATTTAGGGAAGCTAGTTGGTTGTCCTTTAGGTGCCAAGGGAAGCTCTGAGGGCTCATAGAGTATCAGAACCCAATTGTATGGGAGGAACAGAACTACGAGAACATGAGGGGTAAAACCATAATTTGTTAGCCAAGAATACTTCACACAGGAAGGCTTACGAGGGCTAAAAAAATATGAAAAAATTGTGGTTGGTTGTCTCAATTATCGGTGAATCCCCAAAAATGAAGGGTTATCAGAAACTAGTGTATTTCAAAGGAGTGAAGATTGTTTAAAAAATCAGAAGGTCTGACCCGAGTACCGATTTGCATGTAATTTGATGTTTGTAATACCTTTGCAACTAGAATGTTTCTGGGAAACTTTAAGGGCATGTATTAAAAACTCCTAGAGTCTAGGCTCAGTCTTTGATTTTAGGGTTTGTTTGTGGATTTTAATGCAAGGGCAAAGGGTAAGTCCTATACTTTCTAAACCAGGGTTGCCTACGGTCTGATCCTAAACATTGTTTTGGAGAGCACACAAGATTTGCTTAAGGGTTCGAGTCAAAATTTGGGTACTGACAATAGTTCTGTCTCAACTTCTTCTTCTGTCATCTTTTCTTTCCCTTTTCCTCAGGATACAAATATGTGATTGGCTTGGAGACTCTGCTGGACCTGCTGATGAAGGCTATGAGTTCTTCCAACTTGTCTTTTGACAGCTCAAGATCTGCTACTTCCCTAACTAGATAGCCCAAAGGGACTCGGTTCAACAAATATTGTATTCTAGTGGGCAGAGGGATGTTGATGACTTGGTAAGGGGATGAAAGATTGGTGAGTTGGGCATATAATGATGGTGGTGGGATGATATGGGGGGATGAAAATGGGTCATGGGTTGTTGAATCTTCTCCGTACATGTCTATGTCGGGAGGAAGGATTGTTCTAGGCTATTTGGGGCCATATCCCACATATGTGCAAGCAAATGCTCATATTTAGGAGGGGAATAGGCATGGGGGAGTGTCCATTTAGGGTGGACACTTGATTGGTGTTGGGCACTTGATTGGTGTTGGGCAAGAAAATGATCTTCTTGGGTTCTGAAATCTTTGTGATGAAGCTGGAGGGATTGAATTAAGTGCTGGTGAGACTGATCATATTGACCCCTTTAGGTGGCTAGTGGTCAAGGAGTAGATTATAGATGATGTTTGAATTTGGCGGGGAATTGGTGGGTGTAGGGTTAAATGATACCTTACCCTCATCGATCAGGTCTTGTATGTCATGTCTTAGGCGGAAGCACCTGTCGATGGTGTGCCCCGGAGATTGATGGTATTCACAATGTTCCACTAGATTGTAGTGGTAGGGCAAAGGGTAAGGTGGAGGTCTTGGGTCAATCAATTGTAGTAACCTCTTTTTGATGAGGTACTCCATTATGTACTTGTAGGAATATGACAATGGGGTGAATTTTCTCTTTTTCTTCTCTTCTTCGGGCACAGCCAAGTATCTAGGTTGGTATAACTGCTATGTTTAGGGAGGAATGATGTTCATAGCTACAAGGTAGCTCTGGGTTGGCTGCGGCAGAGGCAAAACATGATCGTTGTTTTGATTAGGTCGAGGGACCTCAATGGTTTGAACCAAATTGGCTTCTAGTCTAGTGATGGCTGCCTTCTTCAGTGTGGTTCTGGTGGAACTGGTAAGGGCAAGTGGTGCATCTTGCACCAAACTTGCCTTGATGGCCAACTCTACCTTTGCGGCTTTGTTAACAACCTCGGCGAAGTTGCTCTGAGAGGTAGTCAGGAGCATCAGCTGGTATGTGAGACCTAATGTCCTCATAAAAGTCGATATCATGTCTTCCTCGGATATAGGGTGCTTAAGGTTGGAGGTTTTAAATCTCTACCTATAAGCAAAGTCCCTAATATTCTCTCCCATAACAAGTCTCACTCCTTCTATCTCTTCCTTGGTTGGTAGCATCTCAACATTAAATTTGTAGTGGTTGAGGAATGACCGCATTAGGGCCCTCCACGTGCTGATATTGCTCTTTTCTTGGCTTGCCAGCCATTTCCCTGCATTCTTCTCTAGACTCTGGCCAATCATCTAGACTAAGAAACGCTCATCATGTACACATTGGAACATAGTGTTGTAGTACATGCGTGGGTGCATCTTGGGGCAGGTGGTACCGTCATACTTTTCCAACATCAAGACAATGTTCCCAATCTAAGAAGGACTCAAGCTCCTTGATAGTGGGTGTAAGCTCTTGTTCTCTAAAGCAGAAAGCCGTAGATGATGGGTCCCAAAATAAAATAGCTGCCTCTAACAATGGCTAATCCAGGTTGATTTGTGCTAAAGTCAATGTCGCTCCAAACCGGCTTTGATTCTTCCAAACTTCCTATTCTTCGGGGGGGAGGGGGAAGGGAGATTAATGCATTTGCAAAGTTTGTGAAGATGGAGTATAAATCCAATTGTATAGACCTATAACCCAGGTCTGTAAGCACAAGTATGAACAAAAGGTTAAAAATGTCATTTTACAGTTAAAAGAAATATTCTGCAGTTAGGTGTTGGAATAGTTACAGGTAAAAAATGCTTAATGCCTGAATTTGGTGTCAACGCTTGAATTTAATTGAATTAAAATCCAGGTGTTGAAGGCACGATTAGGTGTTGAGAGCAATTACAACTTTTAAATGGCCCACAAACATGCCTTTGTCTTTTTGTGTTTTCATTTGACATTTTTAGTTACAGACGAAGGAGAGCTTGAGAACGTCTTACTCCTTCCTTTTCTAAATTTTGCAAAAAAGCAATCTTCTTATTCCTTCCACCAAAGCCAAGGAAGATCAAGCTGGCATTTTCCACTTCTCTTAGCCCAAGAGAAGGCACTGTGGAAGAATCCTGTGGCGGATAAGGTGAGTTTTGGTTTGGTTTATTGATTAAATTTCCATTTTATGAGTTTTTCAAGTTCTTTGAACACATTGTTTAAGATTTCATGAATTTCTTTGATTTTGTATATTTCATTATATTTTCTTGAATTTTTAGCTTTAAAATTATTTACAAGAGATTACTTTGCTTTATTCCTTCATTTTGAAATAATTTTGATGAGTTTTTTTCCAAGTTTTTATTGATTTTCGAATTTTCCAACGCCTGAAAGTCATAACCCTAAATTATAGGCATAACGTCTAAATTTTCAATCTTTCAAAAACTAGGCGTTGAAAATTCAGGTGTTGGGCAAAAATTAAGGCATTAGGCCTGAGACCTAGAATTGCAATTTCTAATTTTTTTTTTGTTTCTTTAAGCTTCCCTTTATTCTTAAACATTGTTTTAACATATTTTTATGCATTTCCTTTTGCAGACTACGGGGAGGGTAGAGCGACATGGCTCTTGGTCCGGGGTCCAGACATTATGGGGGCGGATGTACTCCAATGTGCAAGACAAAGTGAGGGCCCTAGGATTTGGCCCTTTTCTGAGTTTGCATGTTTTGAAGGCAGACAAAGCCTTGATGATAGCCCTAGGTGAGAGGTAGTCACTGGTTACCAGCACATTCCAACTTAGGCATGCCTCCCATAGACTTCTTCATGATGATCAGCCTCTCGATGGATGGTACACCACCACCTACCACTGATGATTTTGATGCGAAGTTAGTGGTGAGATGCATAGGGCCATAGCCTGTGGAGTACTATAAGGGCACGAAGGGTGTCCTTCCCTCCTAGTTTGAGAAGAAGTATGTGTGGGCTACCAATTAGAGCACACCGGCAAAGATCGACTTCTTCACCCGCATCTTCCTCGTCTACATGCTAACCCACTCTATCTTTTGTGGGAAGAGCGACAAGGTCTACTTCCACTTGTTGCCGGTCTTAGAGGACTTGGACGCAGTCGACACTCTTTGTTTGGGTAGGTCTACCCTCTGGTGAATGTACACCAACATGAGTGAGATTTCATCTAAGCAGGGCCCTCATTCTTTCTTGGGGTTATACTTTTTATGGGAGGTATAGCCCATTTTCACTTTGTTTATTTCCATCTTTTATTCTTTCATTTATTTTTTTTCTTTTAATTTTTAATGATATTGATCTTCTGGGTTTTCCCTTTTACAGGTGTGGTGTTATGAACACTTTTCTTCCTTGGCCCCTACGTGGAAGGGTGAGGAGGTGTTCCCTTTTCTTTGTGTTGCAAGGTGAAAGGTTTCTAACACCCATCACTAGGTCCGCAAACCCATCTCCACCTTTCGACGAGAACTGAACCTCTTGACGGCTACTTAAGTAAGTACACAATACTCGCTTTATTTGACTTGTTTATTTTGAAAATCAATATCTAACTCCTATTGTGCTTTATGCAGGTTAAGTGGCATCCATGGACCTAATGGGTCTTGGAGAGAGATGCTGCCCTTGACTATATCTCAGCCTACTTGGTGTTGTTAGAGGATTGTGCTGGTTGCCATCGATGAGGTCACCATGTACCTCAGGGAGAGGTGTTGGCGCCAGGTTGGAGTAGGAGTGGAGGACATTGTAGTCCCACACTCACCTCCACGGGTCATTAATACCGAGGGAGAGGCAGGCAAAGGAGAGACAAGCACTGATGCCTCGATCTTCCTGGACTAGGCTAGAGACTATAGTAAGTGGTGGGCCACTCAGTTTTATGGGCCTTTAGGTGGCCCTAACGAGCCCCATGTGAGTTTATTTTATCTTTTTACAAAACTTTGTTATATTTTATTTACTTTGCTTTTCCTTTAAAATATTTGATGATGTATGACTTGTCTAATTTTATCAGGCAGCCGAGTCTCATCCCATAGAGGAACCCGCACCTCCTACTAGGAGGGGAAGGAAGAGAAAGGCTCTTGCAGTTGAGCTTGACCTGGTAGGGGTGATACTCGAGGCGATGACTGTGATTGACCTCGAGGGTGGGGTTAGTGAGGAGCCTTTGCCAGATGCTGAGCTCCTTGAGGGATGGGTACCTCCAAAGGCAGTGACCTAGGTATGACTTAGTTTTTTTTAGTAATGTTTCTTTAAAACTTGTGAATTTTAAGATTCTTAACAAAGCTTTGTGTACCTATTGCAAGTTTTGAGGGAGGTGTACTTGAGTGCCCTCAACAAGCTGGCGAGGTGCTTTGCCTTGGTGGGTCAAAAGCACTAGTTCCAGAGGTTGCGGCCTTGAAGGAGAGTTAGAAGAAGGAGGTTAAGGAGGTAAAGATAAAAAGTTAACTTCTTTTTTTAAAGGTATTTTTTGTTAAAAATTCTGACTTATGTGTGTGTTTTTTTTGTTTTTCATTGCTAAGGTAGATCCCTATTCTAGGGGACGGAGGGGATGGCGCGGGGACACCAAGATGCCATTTGTTGAGGTTAGGGGAGAGCCCGAGGTGCATACAGAGCTGGTGCCTAGTGGCGTCATAGAGGTGGCTCCTTTGCAAACATATGATAGTCCACTCGAGACTAGAGAGGGCAATGTCCATGGTTTGGGTGATGACACTGTCCGCTTTGGCCGGGGCCACTTCTATACCCATTGGTCGAAACATATGGGGAGGAAGGGGACTGTAGAGTAGGTGGACAATGACTCTGATGACTGACCTGGATAGACAGGATTCTTTTTTATTTTGTTGATTATCTTTTGAGAGATTGACTCATATACATTTGGTTATGTACATGGTTGATTTTATCTTTGGATGTTTGGGGATGTATATTCATTTTTATTTTATGAAATGATTTGCACTTTATTTCATTCGTGGGATGTTTACATGTCTACTTGCTTTGGATTAGACTTAGGTCACTCCATTAGTTAGTTAGGATAACACTTCATCTTTAACACTCATTCCAAATTGCCATGCTTAAGATAGAAAACTTGCTCACTTTAGTTATAGGGCAGCTTGAATTAGTTAGTAGGACTAAACTCACACATGTAGAGATTAAACACATCCCTAGTGGAGTCGTCATTTTGTGGATGTCGGGGTCCAGGGAGAGATTTGGATTCCCCCACCCGCCTATGGTTTTCAGGCCCACCTCGATGCCAGTGTATCAGGGGTCACTAACCCTTTTTACGGGAGGGTTAGACTTTTCTTAGAGTCACCACCAACTCGGGGTTAATTGACGAAGTTGGACATCGGTTCCCCTCTTCTAGGAAGAGGAGAAGTCTAAAATCGAAGGTCTAGGGGTTTAACTCCTAATATTAGTCTACATTCCTGAGATAAAGGGTAAGTTGTTTAGTTGTATTTAGAGAAGGTCTTAGGCACCCCAAATACCCATATTTTTAGGGTGACTTCTTTCATTCATACATGTCTTAAACTATGTTAAAGTCTATGCTTGTGAATACTATAAGTTGCTATTTTTTAGATTTTTTTAGGCTTAATGCCTAAATTTACCCTCAAAGCTTGAATTTTCAACACCTAAATTTAATTCAGGGTAAAATTCAGGCGTTAGTTCCTAAAAAATTCAAAAACTGCATTTTAAACCAATTTATGTTAATTACAGGAGACCCCTCGTGGGTGAGACTCTTTGAGGGATGATGGACCCCTCCAAATTTTGTTCATTGGCTAGCCTTTTAGGGTCAGACTTAACCTTGACGTAAAGGGGAGAAAAGAAAGAAATTGTGTTTTTCTATATTTCAGGCTTAACGCCTGAATTTTAACTCAACGCTTGAATTTTCAATGCCTGAATTTAATTCAAGGAGAAATTCAAACATTGGAAGCTAATTAGATCAACATTTTGATGTGGTCTTTTAGGGTGGTTTAGTGGGTCCCAATGTTGTGGGACTGCTAGGTTAGGTTAAGGGGTGTTTCCTAGGGTTGCACAATGCAACCCTAGGGGACATGGAATTTACCCATGCGGAGATATGCTCTCCCGAAGAGGGCAACTTAGTCATCTGTCACAGGCCTAACTCTAATTTTTTAATCTAATGCCTGAATTTAATTCAGGGTAAATTCAGGTGTTAGGTGATGGGGTCAGTAACCAACCTTGGTTTTTAGGTCACATAGGTGGGGGCTAGAGAGGTAAGGTTCTCCTAGGTCTTTGCGCTAAACCTAGGTCACACACACACTTAACTATTTTTGAAAAATATGATTTTTAACCTAACCTTAACGCCTGAAATCCACTCTAGCACTTGAATTTTCTTCTCAATGCCTGAAATTAAATTCAAGCATTGGGAGAGAAGTAAGGGCCCACAGAGGTGCTCATGCACATGATTGGATCTCAAAAGGTTAGAATAACTAGGGGTAGGTTTAGGGAAAGTCAAGGCTCCCTGGGGTGGGTCCCAGATCTCAATGCCTGAATGTTCCCTTAATGCCTATTTGTTCAACACCTAAATTTTATAAAATAAAATTCAGGCGTTAGTTACTGAGAGCAAATCCAGTAGCTGGATTTCTCGAATTTGGGACACTTAGAGTTTTAAGAAAAAAACCCAAAATTAAGCATGATGACAGGAAATGTATAGAAGAACAACATATCCAAAATTTGGTTCAAGATCATTTCTACAAAATTCAAACGAAAATTGACAAAAAAATTAACTGAACCTATGTCACACAAGACCCAGATTTTTGGGTCTATTTAAGGAGTCATCGCGAGGCCCTCCACAACTTAGAAAACCATGAAATTAAATAAGTAACTAGGCATATATATATAGTATAACATACTAAAAGTTTGGCTCCAACATATTAGCAGAAAATTCATAACAAATTCTACACCAAACATGCTCAAAATTAAAGCAAATAGAGGTTGTTGAGCCTCTATTATGTAATCCGAATTGAAGCAGTTAGATTTCATAAATTGGACAGCATAAAAACTTAATAAATGAGCATGTGAACATGGGAACAACCAAATTGAATTGAATTTAGGCTTACCTTGAGCC
>JAOXJP010075549.1:0-15154 GCA_025762735.1 Platanus orientalis
CGAATAATCCATCAAAATTGAAATTTTGAACCTTGGATAGGTCTAGAGTTCAAACCTACATCTCAACAATTTTTTTTAATTTGTGGGTTGGCCCGAGGCCCGATCAATTAATGAGGGCCGGGCCCAAGCCCACCCCTACAGGCCCAAGCCCCGGTCCGAGCCCGGTCTATAATTTGAGGGCCGGGCCTGGGCCTACCATGGCCCGGCCCATGCCCACCCCTATGTGAGCCCACTTATAATCAGCTGTCATTTTTTTAAAGCAGTTTCCATTTAATTTTATTTAAGCTTGTGGCAGAGGATTTGTTTTCTTACGGGGGGTGACACATACCCAAAAACACGATACCAATTGGGTGCTCCTCCCATCGAGCTATTAAGGTCTGCCACAGAAGCAGACATATGGCATCAAAAGAGTGATTTACATTTTTTAGAAGGGTATTTTTACTTTTCAGCACCATGTGTTCAACCCTGCATGGGAGTGGATAGTTAAGGGGGTGTAACAAATACTGTTGAAATATAATAAGTATATTAACTTATCCCTCTCCCATCACCTTAGGGTTTTAGGAGAGACAGTTAATTGCTTTATTTAAGATTGCCTGAGAGCAGGTTTTAAGTCACAAGTTCAAATTCCCCCGTGGACACAATTATTCTCCCGGGTCTCGCACATGTTTTCCCCTCGTTCATTGTCCAAGAGTGTCCCTCCTAAGGGGGAGTGTTGAAAAATGATAAGTATATTAACTTATCCCTCTTCTATCACCTTAGAGTTTTAGGAGAGACCGTTAATTGCTTTATTTAAGAAATACTGGGGCCAAAAAATTAAATTTAAATTTGTGGTTTGTTCAGAAAATTTGTTATATATCCCAACTTACCTGTTAATTACTAAAATACCTGGAACTGAAAACTCTAGCGTCAGGTCTTTTCCGTTGGAGACGAGGATTTTTATTGATTTGGTCCAACATAAGGTGTGGACCCTCAAGATTTGGTACGACACTTATTGAATGTCCAAGGTCAGGCCTGGCATCAGGGGTGAACACATCAGTGCCGATAAGTGAAATGCATCCCTGCAAAGGGGTAAATCACTTTTCTGATTCTGATGTATCTGCCCCTTATGCTGGGTGGACTGTGGTCATTCAGTAAGGGTTGTACCAAATCCGAGGTGGTTCATGGAGGTGCAATGTTGGAAGAAAAGGAAGAAGACAAATGCATCGAGGATCTCAGGATTTTTATTGATTTGGTCAAACATAAGGTTGCAGTGGTAGCTGGGATTAGGTACAAATGAATTTCGTACAAACAGGTGCAAAGGGCACTTGCCATGGGATTTGGTACAAATGCATTTCATACAAACAGGAGCAAACAGCACAAGGGAGCTGATCATCACCCAAAAGTGATTTACAATTTTTTTTTTTTTTTTTTTTTGGGGTGGGGGGCGTGGGGAAGGGGGCGCTTATCACTTTTCAAGGCTGATGTGTCCACACCATAGTGCCGTTTGCATGAAATTCATTTGTACCTAATCTTCTGTGTTTCGGTGGGGGTGCAATGTTGGAAGAAAAGGAAGAGTTCAAATGCGGCATTGTTCCGAAACTCTCATATGCATTGTAGAGTAGAAAGACACCCTATCTCACATTACCTATGTGCACGACTATAATCCCCTATTTAATGGGTGGGTCTTGTGTGCATCTATGGTGTGACATGAAGCCCAAAAAATTTAAATTTGGGTAAGTGATTTTCACTATTTTGTTTGTCTTTGTTTGCGATTCAAACTGTGCTTTGTTATGATAAAATGGATATTGGATTGGCATTGACGACAATATAAAATGAAACGAGGAACATAAAACTCAAGGAACAATCACACAAACACAAGAATTCATGTGATTCTGCAAAATTGCCTACATCCATAGGTTGCCTACATTCATAGGTCAAGACAATCAAAAATTTCCACTACAATGAAGATTATAAAGTTGAAAGAATTCTCTCAAAACTTTATAACGAAATCCCATGCAAATCCCAAAGAACTTGCCTCATGAAATCTATAACCAAAATCCTGCTTAACATGGCTTTTTACATAGAGGCATGAATCCCAAAGAACCTATTTCCTATAGTGAGTAGAAACTGGAAAATACCTGCAAAATGGACCCCTTCAATTTTGGGTCATTGGATCTAAATCTAGTAAATCATGGGCCACAATGCAAAGGATTTGAGTTGAATTCAAGACAACTTGACATGACAAAAGATTCACGTTACTCATCGTTCGCCTATTTTTTGGGTCATTCAAGTTGCTCTCTGGGTTGCACAAACAAGTTGCACTTCAGGCTACATTTGGGTTGAATTCAAGACAGGTTCACAATAGATCTCCACATTGACATGAATTCTACCATACCACTTGAATGAAGTTCTTCATCTTTCTTCTCTACTAAACCCACATAGGGCATAAAATCACTTTTCCTTCAAATTAATCAGAAAATCCAAGCAATGATTGAACATAATCATTGGCACTGGATTTGTCAACATTTTTATTGGATTTTCAACACTCAATGCATCAAAATCATATATATTATGAGGTTATGTTCTACTTGGGCCTACTTTGATGATGCTACTAAACTTCTTGAACCTAAATACCTTCTACATCTTGAATAATTTCTAAATTCATATCCTTATATCCTACCAAATAAGTGTATCATACTTCACCTCCACCTGAACACCCATACTATGATCTCCCTTTTTCATTAATATGCTTTCTTGGGTGAAGCATAGCAGATTCATCAATTGTAACATCTTTGCTAACTAAAAACTTAAGTCATACAAGATCATGAAACCATAATCTAAATCCTTTTTGTTGGGAAGTGGATACTAATGCAAGAAGTTCAAACAGACTAGACTGATCTAAGCAAAAAAGGCTAGATCGGTCCAACAATGTTTGGATGCTGCAAAAAAGGCACCAGAAGCAAAATGAACCAATCCACCTTGTTTGGTAGACCGGTCTGGGCAGCTTGAACCTGTCCAATTGTTTTGGTGGACTAGTCTGACGGTGGGTTTTTTTATGCGAACAGTTTGGAAGGTTTATGGAGGGAAGGGATTCCTATAAAGATCGATTTCAATGTTCTATATAAGGTCTTTATGGTTGTCTAAGTTTAGTACAAGGGGTTTGTAAATTGAGAGAAAATGGTTTCTCTAAGGTCTTCTCTTTGAAAGGGCTGCTTTAAGGTGACAAAACGATTTATTCTCTAGGTTGTGACAAAAGATGTTAGAGAAAGGATTTCGTCTCATGTTTTTGGACTGTGATAGAAAGGGTGGAAGAGAATAGATTGTAATCTTCCATTATAGTGAAATTGTTTTTATGTGGGTCTGTAGTTTTTTCCCAATTTTAGGGTTTTCCACATAAATTTGTGTTCTGGTTTCTTGTTTATTTGTTTGTGATTCTGCATTTATCATTACATCCCAAGGAACTTTTGTCAACAGGGTTTCAATCCTAACAAGTGGTATCATAGTTAAGGTTTGGAAAGCTAGGTTCCTTGTTGCGAGGACAAATGAGGTTCTAGGTTTAGGGTTGGTGGTTCTTCAGAAGCTAAGGTTTTTTATTTGAAAGAGTTTTTTATTCAAGTGGGAGCAACAGGAGAAAAATCCACAATCTTCAATATTGAAAAGTTCAATGGCTCAAATTTCACATATTGGAAGATGTAGATTGTAACACCAAATTTTGAGCCATGTATGAGGCGAAATTCATTGAATAAATTACCTAGCCATTTAAGGGCTAGTTTATTATTTTTATGGGTGGGGACTAATACTCCAAGCTTGAGAGACTTGTTATTTACTTCCGCTCAACACAACAAACCTCTAATTAGCCTTAAGTTTCCCAACTTGTGTTATGAAGAAGAAGTTACAAAAATAAATAGGAAATGAGAAGAAGATCTCTTTTATTAATAAATATGGTTAGAAGCCTTGTTGCTCAAGTACAAGTAAGTTTACCTTGCCATAACCATTGTCAAGACCAAGCTCCCTATACTATCTTCCTTAAAGAGATTGCAAAAGTATAATGGCTTTGCTAACCTCTTTTGAAAGATAGGAACTTGTTAGGCTTTAAAGGAGATGGAAGAGTAGAGCTTACCTGAATCTAGAAAGCAATGTTTGCTTAAAAGCCTTTTTTTACTAGTGAGAGAGATTCTCTTTTATTCTCTTTTATTTTGTACAGCCTTAAATGTATTTATAGGTGCAAAAATAAGTTAGAGAAGAGTCTTTGTTGAGGGAGAACTTTATCTTATTTATGCTTCTATGTTAGAGTGGGATTCCTTTATCCTTATCCTGAGCATATAGGTGCTTTTTCTATGCAATAATGCATCTCCTTTAGTCTCCTGGGTGGTTAAGGAACTTATGGGAGTCATGGCTATCCAAAACTACCACCATGGGAGGAGATAAGGTCAAATTTTAGTTTATGGTTTCCGTAGTGCACAAATGTGAACAATACACTCATACAATTTTTTAGTGGCGAGTGTACATATTTCATGGACTTGCGAGCCTTCACCTAGCTATGTGCAAATGAGATTTGTATTCTTAATTCGCTCACTTTAAGTGTAGTGAATGTCATGTAATTTGTCATTCACAGATTTTTGGTTTCTATAGTTGCTTCCTTAGAAAATGTGCTACAAGTGTAAAGAGATGATGCATTTTTTGATGCCAAAATCATGGCTTTCAATTACCCTTTTAATGCGCTTTCTTTATTAGTTCCTAAGACTTTTCAAATTCTTTGTATTTTGATGAATATACCCCCACGAGTATATAAGCCTCCCTTCTTCTTCTGTAGCTCATATTTTTAGAGCTCATTCATAGTAGAACTTCCTGAGGCATCCGAATCTTCTTTCCTAGCTTCTTGAAAGTGTGGGTTCCCTTTTTATTCATTTTTTTTCTTAATAATTGTTTTGAAGTGAAGAAGCTCTAGGAATATCCCATCTTCATACTCTTGCTCTTGTCTTTTCTTTCTTTTCCTTCCATATAAGTTTGATCTCTTATTTTGTGGTCATGAGAGCATTTATGTGAGTAAGAACAATATCTTGACAAGATTTAAAGAGGATTTGGGACTTTCGAGTCTATTAGTCATTTCTTTTCATACTCTTCAGTCACCTTCTCCGATCATGGTGATATCTCCGACAACTCATTCGCGACCTCTAGGTTTGCCCTATAAGTATCTGCTTGAGTGAGTTTGCGAATAGCTCTCCTCATGTAATTTGCGAGTTGAGATGGTTGTCATTCACACATCTTGTCAAATGGCCCAATGTGCAAGAATGTATTTGTTAAACACACATTCGTGTGTCATGAACTCTATTAGAGAGAAATTTTTCCTTCATTCGCATATAGAATTGTATTTTTTTTTTGTTTCTTCTAGGGAAATGGCACCCAAGAGAAGATCTTCTAGCGTCAAGAAGGGTGAATCTTCCAATTCTGATGACATTACTCTTAGAAGGATGAGACTTAGGTCTTGGACCAATCTAAGACCAAGGCCTACCACAAGATTAAGTCACCAGTGCGACCCAATATTAATAGTGATTGACTTGGATTTAAAGAATGAGCAACTAATGGCAATTAATCCTACTCCTGTAATAGCGACACCTGCTCCCATACCATCTCCAAAACCTAACCCGACACCGGCACCAGAACCAACCCCAAAACTTGGTAATTAGCTCTGGTAAAGGTAGTACATATGCTTTGGGGTTTGACTTTCTTTCTTAATGTGCATATCTTTCTTTTGAAGACAAAGTTGTTTTATTTGAAGATGACCTCAATGGGAACGAGCTAGAGGAATTTCGTGAGAGTTCGAAACAGGCACATGAGGCATGTGTTCATCTCCTGTGAGACCTCAGTACTGTAGAGCCTGTAGCAATTGCACTGCCATACACTCAGGCTAGGGCTTTATCTTGATTGAATGATGTAAAGATGTATTTCAAGAATACTGGACTTAGATAGACTGTCAAATCTCTTGGGAATTCATCAGCTACCATAGCACAAGCTGAGGAGACTTTGAAACTTACCCAACCCACTCCTGATCTTGAAGCCTTTGTGGTAGGGTTTGAAGTGAAGGTGGTCAACCTGAAATAAGAACATGATGAGGCTTCTCATTTAGAGAGTTTTGTAAATGCAGAACTGGAGGCATTAGCGAAATGTTTTCATTATGTCAAGTTGGAGTATATACGGCTTTGGGATTGGTTGCATGACTGTTATGCCATTCTGGAGGACAGTGAGTGTGCTTCTGAGAATAATGAGAATCTGATTGCATGAGCCAAGTCTGTTTTGGCTATGAGGAAGGAAAATTCTAATGATGATGTACCTCCTGAACTTGCGACTGAGCGCTTTGATGCTGAACTTGCTCTACAGGAACATGTCCCTCTTTCTCAAGAACTTCGTGACAAGCTTAAGACCCCTATCTGATTTCTTTTTATTGGTTTTGTGTGCTTGTTTTCTCCTTTTTTTTCTTCATTCATTGATAAAGATGTAATACCTTTGGCATTTTATCAATCAAATATCCTTTTATGTTTTCATCTTCTTTTGTGCCTTTGTGATGATTTAATAATCCAAGATTTACATAGTTCACATGCAGGAAGTACTAGCAATGTTGGTATAAAACAGGCGTTAGGCTGGATAGAGTTGGTTATCCTTTGGCATTGTAAGAGCCAAATATATCAAGTTAACCATACTTTAGCAGAACTCATGCTCACGAAGGCTAGCCATTCTTCGACATTGCAACAGTGGAGTTATCTATACTTTGGTATGACTTGTATTGAAAAGTCATTAATAAAGTTTGACCATGCTTTGGCGTTGTAAGAGCCAAATACGTCATATAAGGGCCAAGTACAACTCTTGGTTATTTGAACCCACATGCTTGTTCCTGCCAACTTTGAGCAATTTGAAATTTAAAATATGCAGGAGGTGGTGAATGACAAATAATATGGTCATTTGCCAATTTCAAATCCTCTGGTGAATATGTAATTAGACATCCCATTTGCTCACCCATTTGTGGGCAAATTGTCTTTGTGTTATACATTCGCCCACTATCCTTTCCCAATTAGGGCAAGGGGTAATGATAACCAACGATGCATGCCCTTTCAGTTACTTTTGAGTGAATTTCCAATCTTAGCCCTAGTATAGCTGGTGAGTGAAAACCCCATTTTACCCTCATAAATACATGGGGCTTTTCAATTTCTGAAGTGGTTGGACAAAAATGCCCTTACAGGTATAAAAAAAGTTCTGGCTTCTTTTTCCGTAGGTAATTTTAGAAACTGGTTCAAATCCACCATTCCTGAGACTTCAAGCCTCCTCACCTTCATTATTTTTGTACCAAATCTTTGATTCCAATCCACTAGTGTAACACCAAATTTCGAGCCTTTGTATAAGGTGAAATCCGTTAAACAAATTACCTAACCATTTTAGGGGCTAGTCTATTATTTATATATAGGGACTACAACTCCAAGTCTGATAGACTTGTTAATTGCATCCATTTAATGTAGCCAACCTTTGATCAACTCCAAGTTTCTCGGCTTGCATTGAGTTGCAGGAGTGTAGAAAGGAAGAAAGGAGGAGAGAAGATGATGTTCTTTTATAAATATATGTGATCACACTTGTTCATACACCAGCAAGTTTACCTATCCACAACTTGACTCATCCTTAAGCTTCCTATGATATTTTCCTTAGGGAGATAGTAGAGATATAATGGACGTGCTTTCTCCTCTTTTGAAAGAGAGGTAACTTGTAGACCTTCAAGGGATGGGTGCAAAGAGCTTTTCCAACTTCTAAAACTCTTTCCTTCTCTATATATGTATCTCTCTCTCATGCTGATCTTTTAAGTATTTATAGGCATCAAAACGAGTTAGAGATGAGTCCTTGTTGAGGAAGAATTCTATCTTTTTCATAACGTTTATGTTGGAGTAGGATTCTTCAAATCTTTCTCCAAAAAATGTAGGTGATTCTTCTATGCAAGAATCCACCGTCTTCCATCTTTTGGGTAGTTAGGAAACTCATAAGAGTCGTGGTTATTCAAAATAACCATCCTAGGAAGAGATAGAGTTGAATTTCAATTTCTGGTTTTCGTAATGCGCGAATGTAAACAATGCATTTACGCACACTTTTGGTGACGAAAGCTAGTACTTGAAATCCTTTAAATTTGGGCAAATGAGAATGTGATTTTCCATTCACCGACAAGAGTGTGGTGAGTATCATATTTTGTTTACATTCGCACACACTTTTGGATTTCTATAATTGCCCCCTCGAAAAATGCATTACGAGTGTAACAAGGAGACAGTGCATTTTTCGAGGCAAGAATAACAGCCTTCAGTTATTTTTGTCGCTATTGTTTCTTATTTGTTCTTGGGACTTTTCAAATTCCTTGTATTTTGATGAATATACCCTCACGAGTATATAAGTCTTCTTTCTTTTTCCTCAGCGCATCTTTTCAAAATTCGTTTATGGTATAACTTCCTGAGGCATCTAAATTTTCTTTCCCAGTTCTTGAAAGTGTGAGTTCCTCTTCTTCATTCTCTTTTCTTTCTTTCTTCCGGATGATCATCTAAGATATGACGAACTACAAAAAGATACAATTTTCTTTTCTCCTAATACTCTATTCTTGATTTTGATTTCTTTTTCGTGCAGGGAGGAAAGCCTTTGTGTAGCCAGGAGAATCTTTGATAAATCTAAAGAAACCTCAGAATAGACTTCTAGGACCTTTCACCTCCCACTCTTTTTTCTTGTTTAGAATTCTGGCTATCTTCTCTAGGGATGATCATCATCTCCGGTAGCTCATTCGCGGCCTCCTGGTTCATCTAGTGAGTTGTCTGTTTGAGTGAGCTACGAATGACTTCTCCTTGCTTTCAATTCACAAGTTGAGATTCATTCACTTAATGTGCACGAATGTGGTACTTAATCCTCATTTGCCCACATTTTTATTCATTTGCAGGGCGTGTTTTATACTGAAGAAGGTTTTGTTTCTTTCACTCTTTTCAGGTAATGGCACCTAAACGAAAGTCCTCAAGGATAAGTAGGGGTAAATCCTCTACTCCTCCTACTGATATCCATCCTAGGCAGATGAGAATTAGGTCTTAGATCAACCCAAGGCCTACTCCTACCACAAGACCAAGTCATAGCCCTACAGTAAGACCAAGTCACCTTCGTGATCCTATACCAATTATAATCAACTCATCAGATACTGAGGACAATCCTCCAATAATTAACTCAACTGATTCCAAAGATAATTTCCCTATACTAGAGCCTGACTCATCATTAGAGATTGAATCCTTTAAAACCTGAACCTGTCCCAGCATCAGGTATTCTTCTTTAGTAAGAGCATTTAAGCTATTTCAAATCTTGATTTTTCTTTTTTATGTCATATAGAGCTTTCTTTTGAGGATGAGGAAACTCTACCACCCCAGGATTACAACAAATAAGAACTAGAAGA
This sequence comes from Platanus orientalis, assembly GCA_025762735.1. Lineage (NCBI taxonomy): Eukaryota > Viridiplantae > Streptophyta > Magnoliopsida > Proteales > Platanaceae > Platanus > Platanus orientalis. The sequence goes on from JAOXJP010075549.1 coordinate 9,428, forward strand.
TTTCTGTGAGAATACAAAGCAGGCTTGTGATGCTCGCTTCCACCTTCTATAGGATCTTACTGAAATGGAACCCAAAGCAATCGCATTGTCATGCACCCAAGCTAGAGCTTTATCTTGTTTAGATGATGTAGAAATGTACCTTAAGAATGCGAGGATCAAGAGTACCATAGAGTCTCTCTTGAATTCGTCAACTACTATAGCACAAGATGAAGAGACCATGAAGCTTTCTCAACCCATTCCTGCTCTTGAAGCCCTTATCACGAAATCAAAAGCAAAAATGGTTAATCTGAGGTGTGACCATGCTGAAGCAACTCGTCTAGAGAGCTTTGCAAGTGCAGAATTAGCGGCATTAGTGGAGCATTTTCATTACGTTAAGGCAGAGTATACGCATCGTTGGAACCAGATGAAAGCTTACTATGCCATTCTGTAGGATTGCGAAGGCACAACTGAACATAAAGAATGTCTGATCAACTAGGCCAGAGCTATTTTGGCTGCAAGGCAAGAGACTGGTAATGACGAAACCCACCCTGAACAGATAGTTGTGCTAATGCCGAGGCCATTCTTCAACAACAAACTCCCCTCTCTCATGAACTCCGTGACAAGCTTAAAGCTTTCATTTGATTTTCTTTATCGGTTAAAAGATGTCTGTTTTTTTTTTCTTTTCTCTTTTTAAATCATGGATGATCATGTAATCTTTTTTTCAATTTCTTATCAATGAACTATCTTCCTTTCATGTCTCCACGTTCTTTGTGCCTTTATTTAAAATTTTCATACTTCATCCAATCAAATGTCAATATTGCTAAACTTCTTAGCTAAACCATGGTGGTTGTCTTTAAATGTCATAAGGATTGTGCTTTGACTAAATCCATGCTTATGAAGTTTGAGTTTGGTTATTTTGCAAGCACAGGACCATGAAGATGAACCAAGTTTTGGTGTCCTGAAAGCTTAATATATTGCCAAGACTTAACCAAAGCTTTCGGTCATTTATTCCTTGCCAACTTTGGAAACTTATTAGTCTTTGTTGTGGCAAATAAAAATTATTTTCATCATTCACCAAAAAAACCCCGACAAATGGAAATTATATTTCTCATTCGCCCAGTATTCGTGGGCGAATGAGGTTAAGAACTCTCAATCATGCACCTTGATTCAAAATGCGTTTTTTGAGGAACAATGATAACTGATGGTGCACGTCTCTTCGGCCACCACCCTCTTGCAGCTAGTGAATGAAAATACTATTTTAGCCTTGTCAATGGGCGCATTCTTTCAAATTCCACATGGTCTGACCAGACTACCCCTACGAGTATAAAAACTTGGTCTTCTTCTTCCTTGGTTCATCTTCAGAGAACCTTTTAGAACCACCATTACCGAGAGCTTGTACCTTTGAGTTCTTTATCATTTTTGCATTAAAACTCCAAATTAATCTAGTCGAATCTTTCCTTTCCTTCTCACAATCTTCTTCATACCTTTTCTAAGGTGTTTGGGCCCTAACCGTGAAGTTCTTGAAGTTTTCTTTCTTTATTGGTACCCGAAGACCTTCTTTTCAATTTGGTGAGTTTTAAGGCCTCAAGCCTTAAACCCCTTTAGTTAGAAAGCTTTATCTTGTTCAAACGAGTGTTCTAACATGAGTTTTGTGAGTCTTGGCAAATACTTGGGATTTGTGGGCTTCGGCACACATTCAGGAACTCTAATCTTCACCTCAAGCAACGACTGGGGTTTTCGGCAAACCATTTGTAGCCTTAGGGCTAGCTTGAGTGGTTGCGAAAAGGTCTCCCTACGTTTATTTGTAGGTTGAGGCACCTCCCATTCACACACTCCTTGCTTGGCAAGATGCTAGGCATGAATGGGTTAAAGTTTTTTCATTCGCCTGCAATCAAGCGTGATCCTACCAACTTTCTTTGTTGAAAAATTGTGCACGAATAGAAACTAGAAGTCACATTCATGCACTAAATGTGCTCACTCGCTCAAATATTAAGATGCACATACTTTGTCTTATAACCTTTTCTAATTTTAACATTCCTTTCTTTGCAAAGTAATGGCACCCAGGAGACGAATTTTTTTATGACCATGAGTGTCGTGAAAGCTTTCTTTTCCCAATTCATCAGACATATGAATGGGCCCGTAGCTGGAGCCTTTTTGACCTAGAATTTCTTAACCCAATAACGGATCATGCACCAAGCCCACCTGACTATATTAGAAATGTTTACAAGAGTTAGTACCGCCTAGACAATCGGGCTCACCGAGAGAACTCTGTCTATGACACACTACTTCCCTCTATTAAGGAGGGGGAGACTCATAAAAACTCGACCACCAGTGATTTCAGAAGTTTGATATGAAAAATTCTCTTGGGAGAAGTAGAATGGGTTGGTTGACTCTATAGAGGATCTTCTTTTTTTTCAATTGGAGGAAGCAGATGGGAAGCTCTCATTGAGCATTGTCTTGACAACTACCACGTAGAGATAAATGCCATGGGGATGGCTAAGGCACTACGTGGTTCAGTTGGTAATTTTGATAAACATCACGTAATGGTAGCTGAAGCAATTTCTAGATGGTATCCCAACACCAACACTTTCTTATGCTAGTATGGTGAGCTGGATATCTCATTATGAGAATTCATTAACGTAAGCCATTTGCCTTTTGAAGGGAGGCTAATGGAGGAGTATATCCCCTTTAATGCTAACTTCGAGATGCTCTCCCCCACATGTCAGAGACTGTTCCAAATATTCTGAGTTTAACGACGTAAGTGTTTCGTATGGCAACTGGCTTGGCCACATTTGCCAAGGTCCTTCGAGCATGATTGCTAGGGGTAAACTTTTACCATAAACCAAGAACAATATTCAATGAAGCATCAATCTTGATGGCCTTGCATTCCGGGTTGGAGTGTATTCAACTTTTCTAAGCAGGTGAGCTCTCCTAACTAGCATAGGTGAGCATATTTGTCTCGGCGTATTCATTACTATTGCTAATCTTGCTGATGGGATTCACATGAACCTGGGGATCCCTTGTCTTTGCTGCTTATATAGTGGCTTATGAGACATTGTAGAGGCAGGTCTCCAAGAAGGCTACATTGGGGAGAAGTTGTTGTATCTTCCCCTTTAATACTTTTGTGCATAGTTAGGGTTTCATTTCCCCTCCATCTACCAAAGAGGAGAGAAAATCTCCGCAACATCGCATGCATTAACACCCTAAAGAATCAACAAGCAAAGATTGTGTTGTGCCATACTGCTTTGTTTTGTTTCACTCAGAAGCTCATCCTTATCCTAGATCACTTATTTGGCAAGCAAACCCTAGTAGATCATGAGTCATTAGCAAGGGCAACCTAAGCATATTTTTGTTCTCTCCAAAGTGGTGAACTAACATGAAGGGACAACCATTTTCATGTCGAGGCCTACAACCCTTACAGATTTGCTCACCAATTCTCCTATTTTTACGGACTCATATCTCTCCCTACTGGCATAAAAATGGTGGGTAAAACAATCAGCCTGGAGGGAAATTAAGAGGCCTATTTGTATTTTGTGAGGTCAGGCACAGGTAGTCGAGTGGTCATTCCTAAAGAAATGGCTGAGCAAGACAACCCCCAATTCGATTACCGTTATGCCAAGTGGTGGTATAACTCATTATTTTCAATTGTAAGTTATAACGAGGATGGGGACAACTCCCGCGTTACTTTTTATGATGGTCAAGGTATCATAGTAATGGCTAACAAATCCCGGAATAAGACTTTAGCCAAGAAGACATCGGCCGTCCAATGGCCTAAGAGATCCAATAAGTGGCTACGGAGCCATTAAGAAGATATTGAGCCAAATCCACCATCTCCCTTAGTCACTAAAGAAGAGGAAGAGTAACCAAATAAACTAAAGAGAAAAAGGGGTGCAAGAAGCAAGTCACATGGGAGAAACCTCAATGCATCCCATCTCTTGAAAGGACAAGAAAGCTTGAATGGATGCCTCCCATCCATGAAGATGACTTTGAAGATATTGGGGGTTATCATTTTCAAGAGCCCCGACATACAACAGTGGGAGCAGAACAACACGAAATCCCCTCTGTTAAAGAGTTTGTGTTAGGGCAAAAGACCCCTGAGGAGCAGAGGTAATTAGTTGACATATTGCTAGTGATGCAAGGGCAAGGCCTAGTGTAGCCTTTCAATTGTCCCTTCCACACCTCTACTGAGAGAAGGGCCAAACCAAAGAGTCCTACAGACCAAGATATTGCTCCTACTAGGTCTGAAGTGCCTAGAAGACCATAAGGACCATCGAGTATTCAACATTATGCCTCCTGTCAACAATTGTTTAGAGTTTGTAATGTGATCTAAAGAGAGTTGGATACTTTATGGTAGCATGGGGGAACTGTGCATTAATTGGTTATCACCATGAACGGGTATGAATTGGAGGGTCACTTTCTAGATTATGTCTTTAAGAAGGTGACTAACATCATAAGGGAGCTTCAAGCATATATCCCCTCCAGACAAGACATTTCCTTAATGACCCGTGACTCGCTTCCTAGTTTCATAAAAAATATTAGGAAGGGGTTGGTGACCACGCGTAGGAGTCTACCCTTTGTGACATCTGAATCTGCCCATGGGACCGTAGAGAAACGCTTGGGAGAAGATAAGACATTTTTTTTTGTGGTCAAGTGCTCACTTGCCACCAATCAACTTTTCCATTATAGTGATGATCTCAACAACGAAGAAAAAGTGGTGGCTCAAGTTCAACAAGCATTGATTACATCACATAAGACAGGGAGGCAAGAGCCTATGTCCCTTTCAAAGGGAAAGGCGTAGTTGAGGACAATGAGCCCACATGTGTTGTTGGAGAAGGGGCCTCTTAAAGTGTTTGGGAGGTTGGTGGGTCCTCCCATACACCTTTTGAGCAAGAGCCATGAAATCCTCCTACACCAACACCCTCTAGTAAGCATGCCCAGGTAAGTTTATGAAAATTTATGACTTTAATGAACCTCATTTTATCATTTCGAGTTCTTTTATTCTCATGATCATTTGCTAAAAGGCTTCCATAGAAGATTTAGCTGAGCCAACACCCCCTGAGGTGTAAAGACCAATCATTATTGAAAGCCATCCTTAGGTGACTACAATAGAGGAACATCGTGTCCCAAGGATAGATTTGGTGATCAAACAAGCAAATGAGGCCTGTCCTATTACCACTCTTGAGGAACAACAAGACTTGGTTGAATCAGTGTTAGGCATGAATTTTGAGGGAGCAGACATAAACTCTTTGCAAGATTCTGAGGGATTTATGGGCCTTCACATTTCCACTAACAACTTGTAGGACGTGGTCACGTCCAAAATGGAGGAGCTAGTAGATTATGAGGACTCCGAAAAAGATGACCAAAGATAGATTGATGGCTCTAGAGAAGGAAACCCGTTGACCAATGAGTTAGGGAACAATGGCAGGCGTCTTGACGAACCACCTATAACCACCACCGAAGCAAGGGATACCGGTGTGGAGGTTCCTATTGTGAGTGATCCTATTGACTCTGTTGATGCGAGGTTGTCTAAAGTGCATGGCTTTCCTGAAGCTAATAAGCCCCATGACAAGATTATTGATGAAGTTAGCGAGCATATGGCTAGGTCTAAAATTCTATCCTAGAGGGGGGGTAAATAGGATTTGTCATACTCTTTTTAATTAACTTAATTTGTTGTAGTTTATCTTACAATCCTTATTAGTTAATTTGACACTATATTGATTCAAGTCTCTATTATCAATTTTGTCAATT
>JAOXJP010075560.1:0-15154 GCA_025762735.1 Platanus orientalis
TTCCTAATTTTATCCTTTCTAGTCTTGCCACTCATCCATCTCAGCATCCTCATTTCAGTCACACTCGTTTTATGTACCATTAGGGAACAAATCATTTACCAAAAAAAAAAAAAAAAAACATTAGGGAACAAATAAATTCATTATTTTAATACATATTTATAGCTTATTTCAATACACAATACACTTGTATTACAGTATCCTTAATAAACGCATGCATTCATTTGGATTTTGATACATAATGATTGACAAAATAGAACTATAATTTGACCAGATAAAACTAAGAGAACAAGTACATTCTCTTCCTTGTTGTCTTTCTTTTCTTATCCTTCTTCCTCCCCTTCCTCCCTTTATTGTCCTTGCAATTTATCGTTTTTCATATGCTTTTTAAGCATGCCATTATGCAATAATATACTGCAAAAGGGGAATGTTTGTTCGACATGTTGACATTGTACATCATGTCGGCCAAAAAATTGAAATTTAATAATGTAGTCCACATTTCATGTCGCTGGAGGTAATGTTTTTTGTTGGTCCTAGTTGACATGGACATATGTTGGGCAACATAGAAGACATTCCTAGACATTTGAAACCATGGTGGAAATTTGGGTTGAATTTAGTGAGTAGGCGGTGGAAGCTCGACCATTAGAGGTGGAGGTCTGATAAGAGGAAAGGAGAGCAAATCCTAGTGAGTTGGCTGGAGAAACATGGTGTGAAGAGAGTTAGACAAGGGTATCATTTGTGAAATTGAATTCAAATTTTGAATCAAACACATGAAAGAGGTGGTGGTGAAGAAGGAGGAATCTGAACAATAGTTAACAATCATGGTGCTTTTGGTTTCCAGAATGGGGAAAAGATGAAGGAGATTGAGATCAAAAGAAGGGTTTAGTGGTAAGGACGTGTTGTATAAGGAGGCGTCAAACAACATGTAAAGAGGGGCAATAGAAAGGAGGCCGGCTAGGAATATATCAGGTTGGGAATGGTAACACAGTCTTTTTTCACAGAATGGTGGGGGGGGAATGGACTGCAGTGGAGATACGAGTTGACAGAGTGTTAAAATTGTCAATCCAAGGAAAGTTAATGGATGGAGGGAGTGAGAAGGTGATGCAACATGCATGTAGGATCGTGATGTGCGTGCATAGGAGATAAACATAAAATTACTAAAGCAATAAAGTGGTAGAAACTAAATTCCTGCATACACCATTCACAAACAATTTTAGATAGTTCTCAAGTTGGATTCATTATGCAGTATAAGAATTAGGGTTTACAAAGTAATAAACAAATAAGGACTTAAACAATATTTAAAATTATCAAAACTAATTTAGAGAAATAGGAAAAGATGAAGTTGCTGTCCAAAAATCTGATGCTAATAAAGTGGGTTAAAAATGACTGAAATAATGTAAAAACATCAAACAAATGCAGATTGTTGCATGGGAATAATAAAAGAAGGGTTTAAATAGGCTTAAGATCAAAAAAATAAGGACAACACAATGGGATATACTCAGAAAATTAATAAGGCCAGCCACTAAACATATGCCACACCAATCCACAAATCACAACTTATAGAGTCAAAGAGATTGAACTGGGAGATATAGGACCTGTTTATGATGCATTAAGAGTCATCGCTGCTTTATGGGATGTAGTCTTTCAATCCATGAACAAAAATAGATGCCTGTGAGTGATGCTTTGGAGATGACCTAAATTAGCCTTAGATTTCACTGTTGCCGCTAACCTAGGAAAACCCAGCTTAGGTTTATATTTTGAAAACACTTTTGGAGGGTTTGTTGCTTCGAGTTGTGTCGCCTAGGGGTCTACTACACCCTAGGGAAATCAAACCTTCAAAAACTAAAGGCCTGTGAGATTGGTGGCTGATCTTCAAAAATTGGTCCAACAAGGGTATTCATGCCTGGTGAATAGTAACTCCATGTGGGGTTTGATTTTAATGAAGATTTTCTGAGATGTGATGCTTGCGGTAGGATTGTCCAGGAGTTTGGAATACCCTGGAGAAGACTAATCTATCAAAGCTCTGTCGGTTTGGAAGGGGTATGCAATCTTGTGGAAAGACTCCAATAAGCCTAAATCATGCCTGAAGCGGATGAATCCCACTATAATCTCTTCAAAAACCGAACCTGCTATATGAAGTTGCTTGCTATTGGGTCATCCAGGCCTTGGGATGTTCTTGGAAGTGTTGGTTTATTTAAAACATGGGAAAAGAGGTGATGATGTTCATTCTTTTACATATATCTTAGTTTCAGCAGCACAAAATATTATGTAAACAATAAAAGATGAAGCAAAGAAAGAGGAAGAGGACTTTTAACCCAAGGGGAAGGAGTGGCCTCCACCACTAGCATTAAATTAGGTGGGGGCCTAGTCCCATTCCATCGTTTTAGAAGCTTCAACCTGCAACCAAATAAGGAAAAAAGAATAGAGAGACGTTAACCTCAAAGCCCAAATTGCATGTAATATATCATGACCAAAACTCCAAGTCATGGGAGCGCCATAAATAGCCCCCCATAGCTAAGTCTAAATACAAGAAATAGAAATAAGACCGAAAAACCCACCCATATGACTAATATCTCATGCCAAAAATACCCCTCAACTATAAGTAATGACAAAAAGACCCAAATAAATAACTAAAGACAAAACTACCCTCAACAATGTCCCCCTCCAACAAGAGACATAAAATAAAATAAACAATGAAGTAAAGCTTTACTGGAACTACAGTATGGACCCTTCTCTCCTGTGCCTCCTCTGGTAGATTTGGAGCTCGCACCTGGACCCAATGTCCTCATTAGAAGGAACTTAGGAAAATCCTCTAGGGTAATGGGATGTAAAAGGAAATCTTAATAACTTATAGATGGGAGATGCATCTTATGGTCCAAAGTAGGGGTATTTACATGAGGAGAATACATCAATACAATCGTTTTAAAAAAAACCATTTTGAAAGGCGATATTGAAGAAATGATGCAATCGAGGGAAAGAGCAATTGGATTTGGAGGACCCTCTATAGAAGGAGAGGGCTTAATCCAGAATTTTGTTCCAACCATCAAGGATGAGAGCTAGTTTGTGTGGAGGTTGAAAGGCTTTAGGGCCTTGAGGAGGAAGTCTCGTACTCAAGCCCTAATGTTTGAAGCAGGGGAAGACTCAAGTGGAATGGAGGTTTAGTTCTTTAGAAAAGGGGGTGATTCAGTTAGAGGATGAAAGTTTGAAGGCCTTTGTGTGTGAGGAGACAGATCCATCTCTGAGAGCGGAGATGATTGTAATGCCAGAGGCTTTGGAAGAGGAGAATCAGTTGAGACAAGTTTGTGCTACCAACAATTGGGAGATAATGCTTAGTGGCACAGAGCATGAAAGGAGGTGGATGGATGAGCAACTGGGTGTGCTGATGGAAGTCAAGTTCCCAAAGATTATAAAAACAAATATGCTTAACCTTTTTGGAGGATGGGTTGGGAAGGAGTTGAGTTAGGAGGATGAGGGTTGGGGGATGGGTTAAGGGTTAGAAATAGGATGCAATGGGATTAGGTGTTATTTTTAGGGGGAAGAGGGTGTTAGGGAGGGGGGTGGGCGCTTGATGGTTGGGCTGTTTTTTTTTTTTCCTTCTATTTCTATTTCTTTGGTGGCCACTTTAAAGGGGGGAGATGTAGAGATAGATGGCAATAAGGGTTTATGTGCCTATGGAGGGGGTTTGATTGGAGTCATTCTAGGAAGAGTTGGATCAGGTTCACAATTATTGGAATCTCCATCGTGGCGGGAATTTCAATAAGGTGCTATCTATGGAGGAGAGGCATTAGGCTAATGGACCTCCCAATTTTGGGTGTAAGGTACATTTGGTGATGTAATACAAAGCTTTGATACCGAAATCAATGTAGAATGAAAGCCAATAACTCAATTGAAAACCCAAAGAGATGTGGTGAAAGCAATAATAAACTTAAAAGAACAAAAAATGGAGTTGATCACATACCAAGTATCATAAAATCTTAGGAAAAGACAAGAATAAAAGGAGAATAAGTAGAGGATGTTAGAGGAGTTTAGAGAAGAAAAGAGGAAAAAAAAGAATGAGAATAGACCTATAAGGGCAATTTTGGGTAGAAATCCAAAATTACCAAAATACCCCTGTTAGTGTGTCAGAAAATTATCAAATTTTACATGTAAATTCTGACCTATATCAGGGTCTTATGGTTAAAATTTCACAAGATTTGGGTCAGGTTTACCATATGAAATTTAAAATTTTTAGACCTTTAAAAATTCTTTGGTGGAGGTTCATCAAAACCAGTATGGAATCTTTGTCTTTAAATCAGCAGGGAAGTAGGGGATTTAAGTGGAGTTTAGGGGGTGTGGAAGGAGACACTTGGGTCATAAAACCCTTGAAAAAAAATTGAGGAAAATGGAAGATTAAAGGGGGACGATTTTGAAGGTATTGGTATTTAAAAAATTTGGTTTTGAAGAAGAAATGCTTAGAATGGGTAAAAAACGAAAAGGGATTTTGATAGAATTATGTTAAGGGAATTGTATGGATTAGATAATTGGGTAGAATAATAAAAAGGGCATTTGAAGAAGGAGAAGAGAAGAAGAAGATAGAAGAAGAGAGAAAAAGAAAAAGCTAGGGATAAAACCTTAGTGGGAGCCTCATGGCTACACCAAGGGAAGGGGAAAATAAGAGGGATAAACCCTAACCAAAAAACCAATTTTCATTAATTCATCTTTTCTATCAACACAAAAACATAAAGCCTTATGTTTGGGCTCACAAACTCAATAAAATAGTAAGAAACCAAACTAGAAACTCTTAAACTATTAGCTTACTTGCTAACCAAGACTTCCCAAACTTATAACTACTAAAACATGGACTTTGTAGTAGTTAAACTACCATATATAAGCCCTTCTAGAGGATTTCAATCAACAGTCTAAGAGGGCCCCACTTTGACTTGTTGATGCACTGAGATTATTAAAATACCCTTGGCAACAATGTCATATTATAAAAATACCCTTGTCCTTAAACAACCCAATTTACCCATGGCATAAAAGGCCTGGCTGATTATGTGGATTTCTCCTTGGGAAGTCTTACCTGGCAACCTATCCTGAGGAGGTAGGCTTTTAACTAGGGAAATCAAGGACATTGTTTCTCTTAAATAGGATAGGTGAGGTGCACATGAACTTGAACAAGACGGATTAGAGAATATGGATGGCGAGTAGTGACGAGAAGTTCTCTGTAAAATCCTGTGTTGAGTGGATGGATAGTTCCATTGATCATCAATCACCCTGGAAGAAGTTGGTGTGACTCGGTTCCCCCCAAAGCTTGGTTCTTTATAAGGATGGTGACCCATGGTAAAATTTTTATATTTTTTCTTGGAGAATAACTTAAATTATATAAATGTGAGAAAAGAGAACAAACAAAACATAATAATATAAGCGAACAACCCAAGCTATAGCCAAAACACACAAGAAATCAACACTAACTCCTGGGATATAATCACTCACAAACCCAAAGTGCTGCCTAGCACTCCATTAAACCAAACAATTTGCAGCCGAATTTTGGGAATGAGGAATATGACGTAATTGTGCTTGAGTGTCCCTCACCAACACCCTAATTTTCTGAATGAAATGAGCCACCCTTTAGGAGCCACACATGTTACCATAACCCTAACTAATAACCGTCTTGGGGTCTCCTTTAACCATGCAGCCCATATGCCCCGTAGCTTTTAAGATTCTCAACCCTTCAAGCAAGTCGACTATTTTAGCCATGTTCGAATCAGCCACACCAATCGGACCTCCTTTCGCTATAATGATAATTCCCTAGTGGTTCCTCATGACACACCCAAAACCAACAGGACCCGGGTTTCCAAAGGACACCTCATCAAAGTTAATCTTAACCTTTCCATCCTCCGGAAGGGTCCACAAATCATGAGCATCCCTCTGTCCATACATAGGGAGCGATATGCATATAAACCATCGTCTCATCATATCATCTTTCGAAAAACGGAGAATTCTTTCTTTACTAACACCTAAGAACTTGTCTTACATAATATAGAGTCAATGACAACTCCCACATTCTTCTTTTTATTCTCAAAGACTCTTCTTTTTTCCTTCCGCAGTCCCTACACCATCCTATGGAAGAGAGCTTCTGCCAAAAATTTTCTCCTCACCCCCAAATACCCCTCCCCCATCGATGAGCAAAATCCCCTACAGATTTTGGCATAGTAAAATGGAAGGAGAGCCCTTGTTTGAAGTAATTCCCCTACATATTCTATGATTGACACATTGTAGAAGAAAGGTATTTACCTCACCAATGTATGCAGCCCATGTTATGGAGATGGGGAATCAATTGAGCAAGTACTCATTCATTGTCCTTTCACATGGGAGGTTTGGTGTGGAGTGATAAAAGAGTTTGGTATGCAATGGGTTCCTCCATGGATCTTTCCTCACTCCTTTTTGCTTGGAGGACTAAGGCTCTAAGCTTAAGAGGTAAGTTGATATGGAGGTTGGTGCCAACGGTTGTTTGCTGGTCAATACGGTTGGAAAGGATTAATAGAGTATTTGAGGGGTATGCTGAGCATTTCTTTCGGATTTTAAAATGAGCTAAAGAGAAAATTATTCAATGGGGATCCTATTCTAAGGGCTGCTCTTAGCTGCAGCTCGGGTAGTTAAGAAGAAATTGGAATGGGATAATTGGTTGTAATATGGGATGACCTTTTTGGGGTTAGGATAGATCCCATGTAGTGGTACATATTCTTCTTTCTATTTGTTTTTCTACCTTATTCTCTCTTGAGGGGATTCCTTATCCCCTTTCTTTATCAAAAAAGCTTTTTATTCATAAAAAAAAAAAAAAAAAAAAATCATAACTCTAAAAATCCCTTATGGTAACCCGACACTGCCCAAATTCAACATTGCATGCTAGACCATACCTGAGCAAGAAGCAAAAGGTGAGGCTCAATAAATCATTGGGAAATGAGAAGTGATTGGAGAGCTATCGGGAAGCTATTTAATTGGGAGAACGATTGGTAAGTAAGTGCAATTTGGAGGCAATTTCAAAACCATTTGAAAAAATATTATGAAATGACTAGGAAAAGAAATAAAAATAATAGGTTAATAGGTGAGACAAATAGAGAGTGATTAACAATATGTCTATAATCAGGAAGTACAACTATAATAAGTGATTACTAATAAAAATTAAAAAGTTATGCAACTACAATACAATAAAGTGAATAAAATTAATAAAGTAATAAACAAACCTAAAAACTACTATGTAAGTAACAAAGAATCATAACAATCAATTTACAAGTAATCATGAAAAAGAATACTTAAAAATCATGTGAAGCTAGTAATTAAACATAAAATAAATATTATTATATTATCATTTGTTGAAGTATATAAAAGTATAAAGACTCATCACACCTTAGATTCTACCTTACTTAAGATTTTTTTTTAGATAACTAGGCTTCTTTGAGTCAAACTATAGAAGACATTGTATGGAAAACCATCAGATGTGAATCTTTCTTATTGGATTGGAATAAAATAATGTAAACAATAAGACCAAAAATAAGGTAAACAATAAAACCAATTAGTTACTGATTAAAAAAAAAAAAAAACCAATAGTGTATATATATATATATATATATATATATATATATATATATATTTGGGCTATAAAATCAATACTAAGTTCCATAGAAAAATGTTTTAATTAATGCCAACAGCATGGGGTTTACATAAAAAAACAATTATGCTTCTTGGATCGCTTCTTAGTTGCTTTTTGAATTGCTTCACAGTCGCTTCCCCAATCATTTCCACTTGCTTCTCCATTCTTCCTCAATCACTTCACTAAGCTTTCCAAATGCTTTCCATTTCTTGGGGAAGCAGAAATGAATTGATTTTTTATGCGAGCTTCCCACCTTGGGTCAAGCTTCACTGCCACTATGTACTAGATTTCACGAGAGACTAGTGGAGAATCTATATATGTGAAATATCCCCATAACATAAAAGTCATAGATTCGGGATGGATAAGCCTCTCTCTCTCTCTCTCTATTGATCAGTAAAAAAAGGATTTTATTAGAAAAAGCAAGCACAAGAGCACAAAGAATTGCACTTAAGACGGGATTGGGTGGAACCAAATGTTTTTCCAAGGATTATTAATCGGGTTTTCTATGAATTACGACTTGAAGCAAGATATCACTTAGAATTCACCTTTACCTTCCTGGTTCCAAATTTTTCTATCTTCCATCCCATCCCCACCTAGTTGGGTTCCATATAGTCTCATCTATTGTAAGTTTCTGTGTTTAAATTAACCTTTCTGTGCTTTCACCTTATGTTTGGTAACTGCACAGGGCTAATATCATACCTCATTCTATACTTGGTAGGAAACAGTGTTGTTAAGCCACCTAGGGGACACCTAAGTAATTTGACCTTTCTAGGCAAGGCGTTACCTAGTTGATAAGAAATAAATTTCTACAAGTTATAAATACTCAGACGAGCTAAAAATATATCATTTAAAGACTCATATTTGAAATTGATTTTGATGGAAGATATGACCCTAGATAGAGTGGAATAGTGAAACAGGATTTGAGTAGCCGACCCCAAGTACTTGGGATAAGGTTTGGGAATTGATACATCTTTTAGCCCCAAGGACTTGGGATAAGGTTTGGGTATTGATACTACTTTTAGCTTATATGACAAAATTAAACTAGGAAACCCTTTAAAAAATATGAATTAGGAGGATTAATTGATTAAATGAGATAAATACATTGCCAATTAACAGAAAAAAGTGAAAAAAATACATTACCTATATAAAATATTATAATTAAAGAAAATAATACACAAGTACCTGCTGAAAAATTACATGCAGTAGAGCATTTTTAAACAAATCATTGTATGCCAGAAGTGTTGTAAACTCCATTTACCTTTATAAATTAAAACTGTCTATATAAACAGTGTAACGTAAAATTTCTAAATTAAGAAAGATTTAATTGAATATTCAAACCGTTGTTTACAGTATTAGGCTGTTACCTCTTACCCACTGCCCACTTAGATTCTAATGCAGGTGCTAGGACCCTGGCTATGCCCAGTGAATGTTTTTTAATACACTGGTAGGAAAGAGTTAGTTGTGTAGGAGAAGGTGGTATGGAGTCTTTGTTCTCGGAGTAATCATTAAAGATGATCTGGAATGATTGTTGGGGTCTTGGAACTTTAAGCACACTTTAACTAATCAAGATTTAATGGAAATAGAAGAAGAAACTTGATTAGAGGGGTTTATAAGAATTGAAATAAGAAAAGACGGAAAAAAGAGAAGAAAGAAACCTGAAAGGGCAAATCTGTAATTTTTGGACAGAAACTCAAATTTACCAAATACACCTGTTCGTGCGTCAGAAAAATCTGAAATTTTATGAGGTGATTCTGATGTATACGAGGAGTATGCATACCAAATTTCAAGTAATTTCGACAAATCTAGCTATATAAAACTATATAAACATTCAGATTGTAGAATCTTGAAATTCAAGAAACCAGAAAATTAGATGTAGAAGATGGATAAAAAATTATATGAAATCAAAGAGAAACTTCAAGAAACTTGTGTGTATGGTAAGTAGATTGATCAGAGAACAAATACTTTAAGTAAAAATCAAGAAAAGACAAGAATAGAAGTGAGTTTTAGCAAAAGGATTCAAGAAAACCAGAAAAATATAAAAGAGATGAAGATGAAGGAGAAGAAGAAGAAGAAGAAAATATACCTTGGAGGAAATCACCAACCTTCAACCTTGGGAAGTCACCAACCCAAGTCTCTTGTCTAGGCAAACAAGGGGGAAAAAATACCGTATGAGGAAATCACCAACTTCATGTCCCTTTGAAATCACCAACCAAGTTTCCATTGCGAGGCATCAAAGCTTGGAGAACAAAAAAAGAACACCCAGACTCGTTGAAAGAGAGAGAGCCCTTCAAATTCATATTTTTTTTTTGTCTCTCATTCATTCATAAATTGTGGGTTATAAGCATAAATATAGACTTTACATGCCAATCTTTCCAATTCCCACTCTAACCAACTTTCTAAATAAATAAAACTCTCTAAAATAACGAGATCCCAGTTTTAAGTGATACCTACCAGTATTTTGGCCATAACTTTCATAAATCACATTGGAATCTCAAGATCTTGGTCTCGTTGGAAAGGTAACTGAATAACCTTTCAAATGATACCAAAATCACCCTCCAAAACAAGGGCTAAAGAGAAAAAAAGGATTACAACTTTGATTTGAAGACTCTTCTACATAAGGACTCTAAAATAAATAAAAGATAATGTCTAACATCAAATCCTAGTAAAACTCTAATTCAATCTAAAGATAATGTTGCTCCAACAACTCCAAATTGGCTCTAAATCGAAACAAATTTATTCCATCTTGATGTACCCCTTGTAGACTTTCATAATCTCCACTTGTGGACTCTATTAACCCCTTATGTGGGTCCCACCTTGTATTCCATGTCCTCATCATTATGCTCCTTAGTTTAAGATTCATCTGACAATCTAAGTTTTGATAAAATATATTTCTCCCAGGTTTTTAAGACTTTCCAAAACTAATATTAAAGTTCAACTGAAAGCATTTTGTTTTTCCTCATGTATAATTTACTTCTAAGCTCTCATAATTATTTGATACAAAAAAACTTCAAAGGGAGGGGAACGGTATCATGTTAAGTTGGAACATGACCTTGACACATCTTGATGATGGCCAAAGTACAGTTTTGTATAATAGTACTACCAAGATAGTAATTTAACATAAACAAGTCTACAATCTGAATGCTTCAATTTAAAACCAATACATAATGGTTTGATGTATAATAAATCACTTGCTCCTGGTGACATCAAGGTATCAAGGGTACACGGTCCCATGGCCTGCAAACGAAAGTGATTTAAATAGGAAGCTGTAAGGGTGAAGGAAAATAACAAGTTTTGAAGCCAATGTTGATGTGTTAATTAATGTATTTCTTACTCATCTCATTGATGGCTCTGCAGGGAAGTTCCAGACTGATGTTGGCAAAGCTTGGGCTTCAGAGATAGCATCAAGAAGAAGAAAAGGAGAACACTAGCTTGTATCCTTGGAAGCCTTACGCAAATTTGGTTTCTGGTTGGTATAAATTCTTGTTCCTTGTGGAATTGCTTTCAGAGTGTGGGTTTTCATTTGAAATCAAAATTCTTCTAATGATTCTGAAATTAAGATACTATTAGTCACTGACAAATTCTTCAAGATGGAAGTTCCTGACACCATCTATTTTGGGCAGCTGAATTGCTTTAAAACTAGGTGTTAGGATCCACGTGAAAGCCTTGGAGTCAATTAAAAGTGTTACACTGAGTATTATTTTATGTGTTTTCTTGTTTTAGGTTCTAACTGGCAGGGCATGCTGCTAGCGCATTACTCTTAATGGGACAGTAAGCTTTCTTTTTCTTCCTCCCATCCGTTTCTTTCTTTTTTTGTTTTCTTCGATTCCCTCCTTGTGATTTTCTAGAAACCCTTATTCCAACTTATATGCTGGTTTGTAGGGTGAAATGAAAAATAATGAGTATCCATTGAATTCCTTGAAGAGATCATTCTATCATTTCTCTTTCTTAAGTATTGTTCAATTTGATAATGAAATGGGAGAAGGATTTTTTTTTGCAGCAACGATTCAGTAAAGGAATCTTTCATTTGCATGGTTTTATGCTGTGATGGCGGGACCAGGACTGCTACATGGTGAAAATTGGCTGCCTTTTTTAATTTTTAATTTTATTTTTAAGGGTGGAAATGTGCTTCTCTTGGCAACTAAAGAATCACACCCAGTGGAAACAGACTATACAGCTGAAACTTGCCACGTAGGGGGTGGGTGAGGTGGCAAACATTGGGCCCTTGAGGCTGCCATGTGCAAAATAGGCAATTGATGTAGAATCCGTTTGCTGCATTGTAGATGCAGACAACCCCTTGCCTCATAAACTTTATAATTTAATTGCTATAAAATTCTCTAAATAGCAGTGAAAACTCAATCTTATTAATGGCTAATAATGAATTCTGAATGAGTAATAAAGTTATACCAAGTACCAATTAACTGCACTAAGTAGAATTTTCAATTATCTTCTTACCAGAAAAAAAATCAATGTTCAATTATTTCTGAAATTAAAACAAAATTATTTTAAGGTTAGCATCTAGAATAGGTGTTTATGCTTCTTTTGTGCATATGGACTGATGTAGGTGGTAAAAGTCATATTTACCTTCTTTTCTCTTTGTTTCATATTCACCCGTCTCCCCCACTCCTCTCTCTCTCTCTCTCTCTCTCTCTATATATATATATATATATATATTCTTTTCCCTTTGTTTCATATTCACCCGTCTCCCCTGTTCCTCTCTCTCTCTCTCTCTCAATATATATATAGTTTTTCTTTTTTTGGTAGTGAAAATAACTTTCAATTAAACTAACGGGGGACATCATCTAATTGTCTGAGAGCTGTCTTGGCCAAATTGTGGGCCTCAAAGTTAGCCACTTTAGGAATATAATAAAAAACACATTGTTTAGTCTCAAAGCTTTTTCCAAGGCTTAAAGATAGGTAATTCTAATTCTTCAGGGCCAAGGATCCCTTCTATTCAGATGGTTAATGACTTTTTCCGCATCACTCTCCACTATGATCTTTCTTGCTTCTAATTCCTTTGCCAGCTCCATTCGATTAAGAATTGCTTTAGTGTCTGTCGCTTCAGGCTCTTCAATGCCGCCCTTTGATGCCCTTTTCTCGATTGCAAGTCCCTCCTTATTTAATACTATTGCTCATAGTCCTATTTGGTTATTATCTTTCGAAACTGCAACATCTACATTGATCTAGATCCACTCTTCTTCCGGAGGCTACCATTGGATGTCCTCATTTTGGATCTTCTTTCTTGAATCGTGGTGATGGCTACTTTCCTTCTCCCATTATTGATCCTACCATTCTGTCATCATCCTATAAAATGAAGCAATGATATTAGTAGGATCATGCTGAACATTTTTAAATATTACATCATTTCTTGCCTTCCAAATGTTCTAGCTTAATATTGCCACACATAGTTTTATCTTTTTTGTAGATAATTTATCTTGATAGCTATCACACAACTTGGCCTCTAACCATTCCACAAAAAATAAAGTTTCATTTTGATTAATCTTGATTGATAAATTAGATGCATGCCTTTAACCATTCCACAAAAGATAGTTTTTCATTTTGATTAATCTTGATAGATGAATTAGATGCATGCCATATATTAGGCATCATACCAAACAATGAGCAATGGTTTCCTTTTTTCCTTTGCATAAGTGTCATAAAGGATCATTTTAGATTTTTCTTTTCCAAAGGGAATTTTTAATGGGTAAGGGCATCTTTGCACTTTTCACATGAATATTTTTATTCTTGGTTGTACCTTCAAATGCCTTATATTTTTCCAAACATTTTTATTGGGAGTTTGATAATTATTTATTACATTTGAGCTTTCCCCTCTAGTTGCTATGTCATAGGCTGATTTGACTCTAAATTTTCATATTTATCATGATGCCAAATTAGAGTATCTTTCTCCCTATTGTGAGATAGGGGGATTTCTCTAATTGCTTCTTTTTCCTGTGGTTGCAGTAAGTCATCTATGGTGGAGAGTTTCATTCACTATCATTTTGATTGAGTATTTCTAAGACTTTCAGTAGTACACTCTTCCAGTTTTTATGATTCTAACTTAAAGTTTGGAAGGTTTGGTATCCACGGATCTTCCCATATATTTATTTTTGTGTCTTCACTCACTTCCCACCTTGTACCTTTTAGCAAGAGATCTCCTATCCTTGAGTAATGAGTATGCTTTTCCGGGTCCATGAACTATTCTGACTACCTTTTGTTGTTAGGAAATCACAATTAGGGAAATACGTGGATTTTAAAAGTCTGGCCCATAAGGTGTTAGGATTTGATTTAATTCTTTAAGCTTATTTTGTTAATAGGGCTGTGTTGAACAAGTGTAAGTCCTTAAGACCCATGGTTATATATAGTGGAAGGTTACCTTCCTTGCCTTCATGACCACTAGTCTGGCATTTTATTTCACAGATTTGATGCTCTTCTGGTCCTACCATATTCACTCAAGAATCATCTCCTGGTGTACACCCCAAAGCTTCCGCAAACTTTTCAAGTTTTGTGTAAATTGAAATGAATATATGAAAATCTATCAAACCAGAATGCAAAGTTCTCGTTTTTAGTTGGAGTGCTCCATGTAATCATCAATGCCCATCAATGTACTATATTCACCACATTTGGTCACATTCTTCTCGGACATCATGGAGATTATCTAAAAAATCAAATTCAATCTTCCCCTAGCTTTGCAGAATTCGTCCAAAAGTATATTATACAAGAAGGTTGTTGAAAATCTGATTTTTGGTATGCTTTTCAATTGACTTGCAGAGAAATGAGTTCACGATAGTTTTACTATAAGAGCAAAAATATTTCTGACAGTTTTGAAGAAAAGTTGGTCATTTGATTCTTCGAAGATCAATTTTTATCTTGATAAGGTTTTCATTGGTTTCAGATAAAAAAAAAAGAGAAAATGAATCTTAGGATGTTTTGGTTTTTTCATTTAGGAAAACTGTTACCGTGGTTACATGATTTTTGGGGACTTGCATAGAAATGGCAGGAAAAAAAATAATATTTTTGATGCTGGGTGAGAATAAAGCATGTTTTATTTTTTTATTTTTTTTGTTGTTAGTGTGAGGAAAAGTATAAAAAAAGGGTATGGAAAAAATATGGTTTTTCCTCTTAAATTGCTTCCTTTTAAACTAGTTTTGCCGTATTCATTGTTTAGAAACTAAGTGAATTGACTTGGGGACTGGCTGGATCGCTGTGACTAGGCTCTACATAATTTGGTTTTTGACTTATTGACTCTACCCAATTACAGTTTCTCAGAAACTTGGCCTGAGTTAATTTGTGGATCAAGTGATTTGCTTGGTTTTTTCATATTTTTATTTTTATGTATTTTTCTTATATATTTAATTATCTTATTGACTCTCTAATTTAGTTGATCTACAAGGTAGAGTTTCGTTGAGTTTTCTAGTTTGAAGCACCCCACTAGTCTCCAAGAAAAAAGGAAAAATCTGTTGGAAACGGTTTTGAAAAACACACCCAGATTTTGTACCCAGATTTCTGTGTAAAATCTGAACGAGTGGCTGT
>JAOXJP010075571.1:0-15154 GCA_025762735.1 Platanus orientalis
ATACAACACCGGGGGGTTCAATTAAGGAAAAGAAGAAAAACTAGCCCGAAGGAGCTGGGTGGTATGAAATGTACAAGAGTACCAATCCCTCTTAAGATCATTTATATAGAGACCTTTAAAATCCTTTGAAGCCATGGCCCAAAATGTAACCTTGAACGTGATAGATTCGATAACCTCGAAAGAAGGTTGAGATGTGCCATCAAAGATCCTTTTGTTATGCTCCTTCCAAATACCCTAGCAAATCCCGTGGAGGATGGGAATCCACAACCTCTTACCTCTTGGCTGAGAGTTTAGAACATACCATTGCCTATGAGAAGTGTACCCAAATGCTTGAAGGCCATCCCCTCTAACAATTTTTTTTTCCTAGTGAAGAATTATATTGATTTGTGTTTGAAAGTTGAGTGTTTCCCAAGGTGGCCGTGGGCCTTCTCTCCTTCCCTTGTCTAGGTGCAGCCATTAGGCTCCCTACTAACCCATATATTTATTCTTCTATCTTATTTCTCTATCTTTACCTCTCATCATCTCCACGATTTCTCCTGTTCTCATTTCTTTCTCTTCATCATATCTTCTTCTTCCAACAGCTTTATACTTTCCTTGTTGCTGCCATCTATATCATATAAAGGGACTTGCTGAAATTTGCAACACTAAGGTACTCATGAGTGGATTCCTCAGGTATTTTGGTATAATCAGCCTCTTCAAATAAAGCATTGTGATAGCTAATTTCAGTGTTTTCTTTCACATTGATTAGTTCTTAATTTCCTTGGATGTTTTCTCGGAAAATTTACCCTTGATTCTATTTGCTATTTAGATTTTGCTAAAAAAATTTGGGTATTAAATTGTGAAAATCGCCCATCTTAAAAGTTCCTTTTCTTCTTCTTTTATTAAGGGTTGTGATCCTCTATGATGTAGGATATCCAAGTGATGGATTCCTACAAGATTAAAGATGATGGTAAATTGCCCAAAATTATCTCAACGCGATATAAAGATTGAATCTTAAAATTCAAGAATGCTGAAATTTAATTCAATCAATTCAAGAATTCAAATCTTTAATTAAATAATGCAAGAATCCAATTATATAAGTTAAGAAAGGTTAGAATATGATTTAGAATAAAAAAAAAATTAGGAGAAATTAAGAAAAGAAAAGAAAGGTGGGTGGGAAATTGTGTGGGAGAAGTAGAATGAGAGAGAAGAAAGAGAAAAGAAAGAAAATAAGAGAGATGAGAGAGAGAGAGAGAAGCTCACCTTGATCATGAGAGGTCTTTGGGAATGGTAGAGAACTCCAACCGAGACTCTAAAATCCAATCTTTACTTCAATAATCAAAACTGATCATACAAGCATGAATTTTAGGCTTTTATAAGCGTTATAAAAATTTTGAACCAAAATACCCTCATAACTTGTGTGTACGGCCAGCCTTAATAAACCCCTATAAAACTGGAAAAAAAATACACTAAACACTTCTAAAACTTCTCTAAGTTATTACTAACACCCACCCCATCTCACAAGGCCTTATTACATAAAATTCCCCCCATAAAATCAACCCAAAACAATAAAAAATTCTAATCTATTGATGTGGGCAGCTAGTTGTCCTCTTAGACTTCTTAAGAAATCTAAGCTTAGACTTCTATAACGGATAAGGCTTTTCAAGCCATTGCAATGCTGCTGTATCAACTCCCCCTCTCTTAGAAAACTCAACCCCGTTGAGTTTGAGTGGGAAACCAAGAATTCCTGCCCCGCCATGTGGTGCGGGTGGTAATGGATAAGAGCCAACATTCTTCTTCGTAGACTTCACTAGACCTGTCTCTCATGTAGCAATTATAGAATGAAGAAGTCCTATAAATCCCCATTTTACTCTCCCTGTAGCTTCTTCTTCCAGTGCCCCTACCTCAAGGATCATCTCAATACTTGGTTCATAAACTTCATCTTCTGGATCATCCTCCTATGTAGGTTTCTTATCTGGAAGTTCCACAAATTTGTTACGGCACTAAGATTTGTGATGACCATAGCCTTTGCAATTGAAACATTGATCTGTCCAAGGCTTGGATATTGAATCCTCTAAACCTCGATATCGTGATGTGTGAAATCTGAGATTGAGACTTGTTAAACTGTCTACTAGAAGACGGATGACCAGTCATTACACTTCTGGAAGCACTCTCCATTATAGGCTTCTTGGTGTCTTCTATCTGATATGCGACCTGAATCGCATCATCCACAAAAGTGTAATGATGATAGTTTAGTTCTTGTAAAATGTGTGACTGTAGTCCCTACCTATACAAGGAAACAAGAATCTTGTCATTTCATTTGATGCTAGCTCGGGTAGCCATGTGCTAGAACTTGCTAGTGTAAGCTTCAACAATCATAGTTCTCTGCCTAGGCTAAGTCAATTGAATATGAACCTTCCGTCTGTAATCTTGAGGTTTAAACCTCTTATTCATAGCTGCCTTCATTTCATCCCATGTAGACATGATACCGAAATCGGCTCTGGCATAGCTCTCCTTGTATTGCTACCACCACATAAGAGTTGTTCTCTTTAACTGAATCCTGCAACTCCTTGGCATCTCATACCACCTAAAAATACACCTTTATGCTATACACCCAATCCAAATATGCATCCGAGTCCCTATTACCACAGAAATCAGAGGACATCCAATCTAGAAAACCTATCGGCCTCTTGAGGTGTTGAATGTGTTTGTGTCATAGGTCTACGACCAGTATCTCTCCTTGGAAAAGTCTCCCCAAGTTGCCTGATAAGAGATGTCTCATGAACTAAGGTCTCCACATGATGAGTAAAGGAAAATACTGGATGTGAAGATTCCTCATCTTGGACAAGTTCTTTACCTTTCTTTAAGCCTTGAATATCTGAGCGGAGGCTTTCAACTGTACTTACTGTTGTTGAACCAAAACCTCAAGCCTATCCATATGGGAAGTTAATTCTGACTTGGTAAACTCCAATTCACGAGCCTGTTTTTTAACCTTAGCTACTAAATCATTGTTATTGACCCTTACTATGGTGTTCAGGGCTTGTTCAAATAATTTAGGGTTATGTAAAATCTCTTCTGAAAAGCCCAAAATAATTTAGGATAACCTTAAAATGATTGATTGTCCTTTGAAGAGTATGTGGAAAACCCTAATATAGATGGAAAAGGGATTTTGGAGTTATTCAAAAGAATTTAGGGTAATCCCTAAATTAATTGAAAGCCGTTTTGAAAGGCCCTAAATTAATTTTAGACACTTTTGAAGGAACCCTAAAATTATGGAAAGGACACCAAAAGGATTTAGGATTGCCCTAGAAGAATTAAAAGATGTCATTGCACAAATCTAGCCCCTTTGGGAAAAACCTCAAAATTAGGTTCTCAAAATATTCTCTCTTTTGGTTTCCAAGTGACAAGGGTTTGCCTCTGATACCAAATCTGATGTAGGATATCTAAGAGATGGATTCCTACAAGATTAGAGATGGTGTGGGGGAGTTGGAAGGAGAGAAATAGAAGGGTAGTTGAAGACAAAGCCAAGAGCGTGTGGGCAATCATTGATTCCGTTGTTTGTGAGATTAGCTCTTGGGTTCTGGTGAAGAAGGAATTCAGAAATTGCTCTATGAATGATATAGTTCGGGATTGGGTTTCATGCATCACGGATTCCAATGGTGCTAATATAGCCCCCATTAAAGTGTGGAGTCCTCCAGAAATGGGGAAATACAAAGTGAACTTTGATGGTACTTCCTTTGGAAATCCGGGGCCAGCGGCTTTTGGATGTGTTATGCGTAACTATCAAAGTCAGATTATGGGAGTTAAGGGGGGCGATTGGGGTGAGTGATGTCATTCATGCGTAGACCATGGGCTTATTGGAAGGGCTAAAGCTTGCTAGAGATAAAGGGATTAGAGATTGTATCATAGAAGGAGATTCCTTGACGGTCATCTCGTGGGGAAGAGGGGATTGTTGTGGCTCTTGGAAATTGAATCACCTCATTGCTGAAATCAAATCTCTCATCAAGGACTTGGCTGCTGAATTACATCACATTCCAAGAGACCAAAACTCCCTAGCCGATAAGATTGCTAAGTGGAGTGTTGGCCAATCTTCTATGTTTGAAGAGGATTTTATACCAGAGTGTTGATGTCGTTTGACTTTGTATTTGTGTTGGTTATTGTAGCAGGTTGGCTGCTTTGTAGGGATTCCCTTTTGTTTCTTCTTTCAATATATTCTTTGTTATTCACTAAAAAAAAAATTTAATCTTGAAATTCAAGAATTCAAATCTTTAATAAAATAAAGCAAGAATCCAATTCTTTAAGTCAAGAAAGGTTAGACTTTGATTTTGAATCAAAAGAATTAGGAGAATTACGAAAAGGAACGAAAGGAGGCGGGTGAGAAATCGTGTGGGAGAAGTAGAATGTGAGAAGAAAGAGAAAAAGAAAGAAAATTAGTGAGAGGAGAGAGAGAGAGGCTCTCCTTGATCATGAGAGGTCTTTGGGGAAGGTAGAGAGCTCCAACCGAGACTCCAAAATCCAATTTTTACTTCAATAATCAAAACCGATCATACAAGCATGGATTTTAGGCCTTATTACTAACACCCACCCCATAGCTCATAAGGCCTTATTACATAAAATTCTCCCATAAAATCAACTTAAAACAATAAAAATTTATAATCTACTGATGTGAGCAGCAAGCTGTCCTCTTAGACTTCTTTGGAAATCTAAGCTTAGGCTTCCATAACGGATAGGTCTTCTCAAGCCATTGCAATGCTGCCACATCACTCTATGGATCCTCTTTCCTTTTGATTCCCTTCTCACCTCCTCCCTTAGAATCAAAAGATTCCTTGCTGTTTTTATGTGTTTTTGTATAAGTTTAGATTGGACTGATATTTATATAATTTCACTAATCAAATCTTATTGGCTTGACCTGAAATTTGAACTGTAGAACCCTTGAAC
This sequence comes from Platanus orientalis, assembly GCA_025762735.1. NCBI lineage: Eukaryota > Viridiplantae > Streptophyta > Magnoliopsida > Proteales > Platanaceae > Platanus > Platanus orientalis. The sequence goes on from JAOXJP010075571.1 coordinate 4,918, forward strand.
ACGTCAAAAAATATCTGGAAAGTTTCATAATTTTCAAATGCACGAACATGGGTATCTTGGTAATTTTGTGGGTTCTACCTAAAAATTCCTAAATTGCCCTTATTGGTTCTTTTCTCTATTTTCTTCTTCTTTTCCCTTCTAAATCCCTTTAAACTCTAATTCTTTTATTTTAATCTCTGATCTTTTAAAAAATTTGGCTACTTGAGTGTGGATCTTTTACAATCCATTCTTGAAATTTTGCTTCCACATTTATAATCTGACGATTATTGAGAGGCTTTTGGGATTATCCTACATCATTTCAATAGGCTTGTTTCTAAACTTTTTTTTTCAGAGTATCTTTTGTAACTAAGCCCTAAAGGCCTTGGAAATGGTAATTAGTAAAGATAATCAAGAGTCTTTGTATTAAGGGTTAAGTCTAGAGTCTTAAATTCAATTTAAATTTTTATTTTAAGTCAAAAGTGGGGTCCAACAGTCCCAATTGACAGCCCTACAATTTAAGAGTTTCAGGAGTTTTGTTTTGGTAGGAATCTTATCCTTTAAAAAGTCTTTTAGTTTAGGAAGTTGAATCCTAGAATATAGGAGTTATAAAGTTTAGGATTCTATTTCTTTTAAAAGTATTGTAAAGCCTATAAAAGGCCATCCGATATGAATAAAAAATAGTTTTTGAACGATGAATTAAGGTAATTTGGAACTGGGCTTCGTTTTGGTGTGGTATCCCAATCTTCTTTCTTTTCTTCTCTATCCACAAGTAAGTGGTTCTCTCTTAACTGACATTTTCTATTTCTCTTTGTTAATTACTTACGGTTTTATGTATTCTTCCATTAAAGACCATTGGAACCAAAACCTAAACAGGTCTTACTCCTCATCTTTCCCCTCAGTTCCTCCTTTGATCCCATCTGATATAATCAAGTTTTTTATCAAGAAACACATTCTGTTCTTGAAGTTCTTGAGTTAAAATTTCTAACAGCAACTTCTCTACGTAATTTTATATATCAAATTATATCCAAATAATCTGAAATTTGGAACAGATGTATATCTTAGACCTAAGATCCACCCTGCAGACGCAAGGCCGGGGGTATTTTGGTCATTTTGCACCTCTGCCCCAGAATATTCATAATTGATTTTCTGGGTTTTTCCCTCTTCTTTCTTCTTGTTTTCTTGTCTAGATTCTTCTAATTCTATTCCTTTTTGTTCTAAATTTCTCTTCAATTAGTGTGTGTGGGGTGTTTAAGAGACTTTCTTGATTCTTTAATTTTGTCCTAAACTTCCGCACCTTATTTGCGTATCATCCTAAATCATTATCCCATTTTTAAGAGAGCAGAATCACATAGCATAGATTAGTGGTTTTAGATGTTTCACTAAAGAGATGGTAGAGAAAGAAAGATCAAGACAAGTGAGTTCTTCTCTAGGTTACAGGTTCTATCCAAACCAGTCCACCTTTAAATCAGATAACTCATTCTCTCAAAAAATGGGAGAAATTTGGCTTGGGTCTCTTATTTAAAGTGGACAAAGCAAAGGGTAAACTGTCCCAAAATTTTGTCTATAAGTGAAAGGGCAGAACGGTACTTTTAAAAAGTCAGATAAGTGCATGTTTTTAGTTCTGACACATAAACCATAAGGGAGTTCAATGAATTGACATAAACCACATTTGATGTTTCGCTATTTGTAATAAACCATAAGGGAGGTTTCTCTAGAGTGGCTTTTTTAATTTGGAGCTCTTACCTGGACAAGATTTTTACGGCTAATAATTTGAAAAAATGAGGTTGGTGCTTGGTTAGTAGATGTTCCATGTGCTTTATGGAGGAAATTGTTGGTTGCCTCCTTATTCATTGTATAGTTGATTGGAATTTGTGGAAATTCTTTCTTTCTCAGGTGGGCGTTCTTGGGTTTTCCCTTCCCATTTCAATGTCTCATTTCTGGGTGGAGGTTAGTTCATCTGGAAAGGGTCTCAAAGGAGGTTCCTCCCTGGTGCCATTTGTCGGTGCATTTGGAAGGAAAGAAACGGTGGATCTTTTGAAGGGCCGTTTAACTCCCAAGAGAACCTCTTTGTGGCTGTTTTGAACTCTCTGTTCGAGTGATACTCCTTGAGAGATGACATTGGTGAGTCCTATTGGGTCTCGTTGTTTGCTGGGAATGACTGAGTTTTAGTGTTTTGTGGTCTGTGAGTTGTGGGTTGTATGTTATTGGTTGTTGGGGTTTTGAGTTCTTTTGGGTTGCTGTTGTTGTTGTCTTGTGTTTTTGTTTTTCTTTCTCTTCTGCTTTTTTTCTTTCCTTTTGTTTGTGGTTTACTGCCTGTGTAAAGTCTGTTTCTTGTGTTCTTGCCTTGTTTATGTGTAATTGCTATCTTATAAGGTAGGCCAGTGTAATTTACCCTAAATTTTTTATGGAAGCCCTTGATCTTTTCTCGGTGACTATCATGTGAAACATAAAGATTTTACTTACAGCAAAAGTAATATATCATATAAGGAGACGATTTTTTCTTAGAGACATAACCTCTTTGATATTGGATGCTTCATGTCTGTCTAGGATACACATGTCCACTTGACACCATCCAATATGGTATGGTTTTGGCTGTGGCTCGGCTTTATTTAAATTTCTGGAATTAATAGAGAGTTAAATGTGTTGAATTTTTCGATAAATTGGAATCTCCCTCTATGCTACTAATAAAAATCATCAATATGTATAGTGGTATTCCTGTTGAATGTTATTTTTTGTATGACATGTTTCTTGTTGTTTCTTTCTTTGTATGCTGATTGTTAAATATAGGGGTGCAAATGGTTGGTTGGGTTGCAAATTTCCCAACAGACCTAGTTATTGATCAGGTTGAGGTGTACCAATCTAAATTTAGGAAAAACAAGGTGGTTTTTGGTTGGTAAGTGGAGCTCTTTGGCAGAAGATTTAATCCAGTCAGGTTTGGTAGGATGGCACTTAACTTAAGAGGGAAAATGCCAACCGAAACCCTTTTAAAAGGTTGAATATAATGAGAAAAGAAATAAGAAGGGGGTGTTGAGTAGGTGGGCTTGTCAGGCCAAGGATTGCCACCCTTAGTTGCATACAACACAAGCTTTAATGTATATGACATATTATAGCTATTCAACAGCATTTAAGATATGCATATAATCCGTACTTATTTGCTTGTATTTGGTATCAAATAGTTGGGGAAAGCCTTAGTTACTCTGTTCCTCTCCACTGTAACCTTAGTCTCCTTTCTCCTGCAGTTATAAAGGTCAGATATTCTGTCCACTGTGCTTCAAGCACCATTTTTAGTGGTCACTTCTGTTTCTTATTATTTTCTTAAATTAAACTATAGTGGCTGATTAATCTTTTGCAAATTTATATAGGAGGTAGAACATTACATGTTCTCAAATCCTTAAATTATTCAAATGGAAAATATAAGTACTTTATTTCAATTATTCACCTAGGCATTTCGACCACTGGGTAGGGAGAGAGAGAGAGGTGGGGATTACCACATTGCTGCTGAACTGGCAGGGCCAGTGGGGTAAATATGTTGGCTTTTAATATATCATGGAAGACTTAAAGAGGTTGTGTTTTTAACACTCCAGCCAGTGAGCCTAGAAGACATTTTCATATTCAACTTAAATACTAACAAATTAAAAGTCCATAAATGTAAATGGAACTGCAGTAAGAAAAGTTTTTATAGAGGCAATGTTGAAACTTCTGTTACGAGTTTTGGGTTTCTTCATCGTCATTCATCTTCTAAACAATCATTTTTATATCATTCTTATTTTCTGTTACGCTCTCATCCTTTTGACATGCCTGTTCAATCCATATGCCCATAAAAAAAAAAAATAGTGCTTCATGCTGCCAATCTGGATAATCAAGCTCTATTCAAAAGTAGCTACTGAAACGATTGCCTTTTAATGGCGTTTGGGTGATGGATTGTCTTATACATCTAATGAATACTTGTCATGCAGAATATGGGTTTGTGGACATTGCTGGAAGGCCTTCTTCTTCTTGCAAATGCATTGGCAATACTGAATGAGGACCGGTTTCTTGGTCCTAGAGGATGGAGCTTCTCAGAAGTCTCAGGAAGCAGGACAAAGTCAGTCAAGGGGCAGCTTATAGGGCTAATCTATGCAACCCAGTACTTGAGGCTGCCCCTTATAGCTCTCAATACCATCTTTATTATTGTAAAACTGGTGTCTGGGTGAGCTGGATAAGGGTTAGAATGGCAGACATGATCTGTTATATACAATTATTGTTTTGTTGGAGGACTCATCAAATGTTGTTTTGGTTGAGTTTTGTAGTGATATATTTGTTGAGTTTACATGGTCTGGAAGAAAATATTTTCTTGGGTTTCTTTAGGCGAGGATGCTTTGGTGCATAAAAAGAGGGCTATTGATTGATTGATAAATAGAAGCAGGCGAACAGGGAAAAGAGGCATTATATGATAGTTGAGACCCATCGTCAGCATCGGGGCCTCTACCCCATTCCGACTTAGCTACTCATGAATGATTTCAGTTCATGAGCCACCACCTGCAAGGGACATGTAGAAAGGCTTATAAGCAGACTCAGAACTAATGGAGCTGGCTTGTCTTCCTCGTGTAATTGGCCAAGGCCATCATCACACAGCTTTTATCTCATCCCTTTCTCGTCTCTAGAGAGGGGAGCAGAATTCTAGTAGTGATAGGGTACTACGTAAGCAGGCCCAAAAAGCCCATGAAGTTCTTCTCTTAAGTCATCTCTTTTTGGTGCCCTTTCCTTTCGTTACTCTCTGTACAGCTACTTGAAGCAACCCATTAGACATTTGAAACAGTGAGATCAACCTTAGTCGGATTATTGGTGAATACATGCTGCTTAAATCATGAACCCAAGAGAAGAGATACAGCTAAGTACTACTACAAAGACAATATCCCTGAATATTTAGAAGCATACCCAGCACTGCATTTTCTGTCGTCCACCTCAAACTTCACCTCGCCATACTTCCTCTCCCCTTAATTCTAATATAATTAATTTTTATATTAAAGTTCTTAGCACATATCTGTAATTATATTGTTAGTTGTGTTCTTTCTTTATTTTTACTTTTTAGTCTAATTTATATATACTTCTTTTTCATTGTTATTCTTTTACAGGTCTAAATCTTGCAATTGTTCATTTTCATGTATTATGTTTGAAGTTCACTTCAATGGGCAGTCACTGATTTCTTATTAAATTTGTGATCTTTATATATATATATTATCTTTACCATTCCACTTATCGCAGCGGTGCCCCACCAGTTCTTGTGACTGACCGACTTGTGTATCGATCTCGTGATTGTCATGTGAGATGATCATTCTTATAGAAATAGCATCTCTGTTAATGTTTTTATGAGGGTTATTAATTCAGGAAGAGCCAACTTTTCTTTAGTGTTAATGTTTGTAGCATAAATTTGAGCCATTAGTTGTTGCATCATACTTTTAATTCAGCATGGTTTTGGTCGAACCTTTGCCTCATAGTGTCAGCGTTAAGGATTATAGACCATCAATTATAAAGAAATTTAGAGTTGATGTGCTTGATCGATCAACCAACAGAATGCAGGAGCCGGCTCCATGGGAGATATCCAATATTATTTCAGACTTAGAACTTTGGACTGTGGGTTTTGATGATGTTCACTTAAGTTTTGTTCAGTGTGCAGCCAATGAAATGGCTCATGTTCTAGCCAAGCGGGTTCCTGCCTATCCATGGCTACTACATGGTTTTCTAACCCTTCTTGGTGGCTATTAAGGATGTTATAAAAATATGTTTGTTCTCACCAATGTTAGGCAAATATTTCCAAGAGGATTGTGTCCGCTTCCCCCCCCCCCTTGGTACGCTAACCTCCGCTGGCGGTCAAGGGGGCGGGCACATCGGGAGCGGACACAATCCTCCAAGCGTGTAAATCGCTTCTGACGCTGATGTGCCTGCCCCCTTGACATCCAGCGGAGGTTAGCGTACAGGGGGGGAGCGGACACAATCCTCCCTCAATATTTCTATTCTGATTAAAAATAAATAATAAATGCACGCATACACTCATCCGTGCTTTAAGAGTTGTTTGGCCTCTAAAGCTCGAGCATTAAGGCATGTGGCAGTCGTTGTTACAATGTAGTCGATAGCTTGAGTATGAGGCAAATAAGAAAGCCTAAAAAAAAATTGAGTATTTAGAACAATGAATTGATACTTAGTGTAAGATTGTTGAGTCGCTAAGTTGCTTAGTTATGATTGGGCTTAAGCCTAAGTGATTCCCAAAAGGATGGGTCATGTTTCAAACTTAAGGCAAAAAGCTGGTTCCACACAATTTACTGAAAAAATTCTGAGCTAAGTGCTTATCACTTCAATTTTCTACTTAGATATGCGAGTTGGCCCTTTTTAACAAAAAAAAGGGTACTGCATGAACCAAAAAAAAACATGGTTTTTTGGGTTTTTGTCTTTTTGTGGTTTCCTTTTGTTTTTGTTGTTTTTTTTTTTTTTTTTTGCTCATACAGTATGCTTAGGTGTTTGAACTGATTATTGAGGCTATTCTAAATTTCAAGGGCTTGAGTTTTATCTAGGTCAACATGAATAAATAAACTTTGAAGAAAAAGCCTTAAAAATCCCCTTTTCAATACATTTTTGTAAAGAAGTTGAAATAATGCTTAATGATCAATTAGTTGATTTAAAAAAGCTAAACTGCATGAACCTACCCAAAATTTCTCTAAATCGAATTGTCATATTCACATAGTCAGTAGTAGAGTTTGAGTTTGAGTTTAAGCATAAGAGTGTGGACTTACAAAAATTAACCCAAGTTCAATATGACATGGGCACCCTCGAGACGTATATGTGTTTTTCTTTCAAGATCAATATTAGGTCATAGGTATGAAAATCAGGTGGCCATCGAATCGGTAAACAAAGCAGTTCCCAGTTTAACCAGCCCGGCTTTTATGCATACAAAATCCATGCACAATGTGAATGCAGGGGCCTGGGAACACTCAAATCAGCATTGAAAAGTGATTTACATTTTTTGGGGCTCATGCTTATCACTTTTCAATGCTGATGTGAGTGTTCCCCAACTCCTGTACATACATTGTGCATAGATTTTGTATGCACATAATATATTGTGGAGTTTAACCGGCCTTCTCCTATTCAATGAGTCTGATTCTGGTTCACCAAAAACATAAAATTATAAAATAAATTCAAGTTATTATAATGTATACTGTTTTCAAAACATAGTTTAGTGTCCATCTGGTCTGGTCAGTATATGTAACCATTTGTGCATTGTTTTGGCATCTTTAATATTGTTACACTTGTCATTCTTACAAATTTCTTTCTTGTATTTGTGTATATCATTTTCCTATCTTTGATATTAATATACACCTCTTACAGCACAAATTGTATGCAAAAAATTTTCATGCGAAATTCATCCGGAAGCATATAAGGTCGACATGTAGTAATTTTTTCAGAACTAAACATTGGTTTTCAAAACCATGGTTAAAAGGTGAGCCCCACAGTTCTCTGATTTCTCTCTTTCCCTTTTACAGAAAACACAAAATCCAAAAAATAAAAAACCTAAATCATTCGAACTTTTTTTCTGCTTCATCATCGTTGAAGTGGTGGTCCCCCTAGTGAAGCAACTTCACTGTTGCCGATAAGCATATCCGATCACATAATCGTCGAACGCCAGTCGCATAATCGCCAGTTTCCAGTCACATATTCTGGTAAGTTCAACTTCATTTTAGGCTGTTCCTTTATGTTGTGTTATGCCAGTCGTCGGTTGCATATTCCGGTAAGCATAACTCTTTTGTGTTGTGTTCGTTTATGTCATTCTCTCTCTATCTCCTTTGTCTTCTCTCTTCTTTCTATGTCTACTCCCTTAAGACCTTAAGAAGAAGCTACAGATTAGAAGCAGAGTTTCTATTCTTTGTTGCTTATTGTTCTTCTTCTTAGCTTCCATTTCGAATTTCCTCTCTATTTGTTGATTTGAGATCTTCAAGTATTTAATGATAAAGCTAATATCTTAAATGGGTATGCTTTGATTCTTGTGGGTTTTGATGATTTTGACTGCATGAGAATTTGAAACACTGTTTCAGTTTCTTTTGAGTTGCTAGGAATAATTTTGGGAATTCCTTTAGATGGTTCCAATTATAATCAATTTTAGTTTGTTAATGTAGCTCCTACGTAACTGATAGAAGTGCTAATGATTAATATATCTTGAAGTTTTATAAGTTGTTTTAAATGTTTCGTTACAAATAAAATTTTCTTTTCTTTTATTTTGCTTTTTTTAATTTCTTTATAGTTGATGAGGTTCCCATCTTTTATCTGTGCAGAATGTTTATTAGCTAGGTCCATTATATTTAGCCGGAAACCAATAATATTTTCTCAATTATAGTGTCTAGTAACAAAGGTTAACCCCTTATTCTAGTTCAATGTCCAAACCAGTGTTGATAATCATATTGGATTTGCTTCATAGATTTGATTGTTATATTCAAAATAAATATATTGATTTGTTCTTTGTTGATTCAATTACGAGTATTGTTGGATGATTCTTTTAAATCTATGTATATTTTTTATTTATTTTTGTTGTTGGGATTCTATGAAAATGTTATACTGTGAGATAGATTTCTTGTTTTAATAAATAAATAATTGTGAAATTGGGAAATGGATATGCTATAATTTGGGTGTTTCTGTTGGTTATGAGTGATTATAAAGAACTGTCTTTATTTTCTGTGAAATAAAAGAAGATGTTGTACTTGTGTTTCTTTTCTTTTTCTTATTGGTTGCAATCCAACTGTTAAAAGAAGAACATCTTAGTTTTTAGAACTTAATTACCCAATGCTTGCTCGGTGGTTAGTTTATTTAGAAAACTGTAATCGAATCTAGTTTGCACAAACATTGTCTCTTGCCCATACAGATCTACTATATTATTATTATATAGTATTTATCTAAAATCCTTGATTTTTGAATGAAAAATTCCAGGTCTAAACTGCAAAGGCAAGGTGATCAGACTCATGATTCTGGCAAAGATTTGTTGGTGGTTTTTTTTTTTGTTAGTAGGGTTCTTTGTGGTTAAAGGTTTTCTTTTCTATATCTTTTGTACAGCCCTTTATAGTTTATTGTAATCTTTTAGAATTTCCTCAATCCCACCAAGAGCTTTCTTTTTTGTATCTTTTGTACAACCCTTTATGGTTTCTTGTAATCTTTGGAATTTCCTCAACCCCACTTTTGGAATACAATATAATGTTATTTACAAAGAAGATATCTTACATACCTGTACAAGGGAGATTTTACAAGAATTAGATGCTAGTAATCTAATCTCTAGTATTTGTAATTGTATTGTTTTAAGGAGCTTTTACGCACCAAAAAGAGACGAGATGACACGAATGCCGTTTTAGGAGAATCATGTATCGGTTGTGAGCTTTAATTGGCAGGGGCTGAATATGAAACTCAACTTGGGGTCTCTTTTCTTTCATCAGTTGTTGCTGAGGATATGAGGATCTGCGATGTATCATGGGTAGTTGGAATTGATTTAAGAGATGTGAATCCCCTACACTCACATTCGTTTTTTACTTGCATATATGAGAGGGACCTGGGCATGTAGCTTATCTGATGTATTGACTCTATTCACACTTTATAAACATTCACTACAATGGACCTTTTCGGAGTTATTCTTTATAATTGTGTAGAATTCTTGTATCCAATGGCTTGTGATGATGTCCAAACCCTGTTTTAGCACAATACATGACCATAAGATATTTTGGCTGCCACTCTACTTAGACCTGACAAGCATGTGTATTATTTCGAGGTTCATAGTCTAAATCACACTAATACCTGTCCCTTTAGGGGTGTTTGGTGATGTGTTAAAAGACCAACTCTTACTTATTTATGTGTTCTTGAAAATGTGTCTACTGCACTTATTATGGGTGATGGGTGATGGGTGATGGGTGATGGTCATTAACATGTTGCAATATGTACCTTTAAAAAAATGGAAGTAGCTTCTCCCAATAAGTTGATCAAGAAATTTAGAGATTTCTTTTGAAACATGTTCTACCATTATATTAACTCCTAAAAATATCTACTCTCTAATTTTAGTAGTGTTGTAACTAAATGAGGATAAAATATGTATTAGGGGGGAAGACATTTAGAAGTATGTAAATATTAGCATTTAAGCAAAATAGTTACAGCTATGTTCAACAAAACTTTGCACTAGGGCCAACACGATGAGTGCATATATCCTGAAAAAGTAGGAGCTTATCTAATTAACTGGGTCATCAACAAGACTCTGTAC
>JAOXJP010075582.1:0-15154 GCA_025762735.1 Platanus orientalis
CTCCCCCATAATTTAGTAGTGAAGAATAAATGTGTTTTTGAATATTTACGTGTTCCCAAGGTGTCGTTGTAGCCATGTTGTTCTTCTTCTCCAAGGGTTGATGCCACTCATGGTTCCCCTCTCTCTTTTTCTTCCATTGGTGTAGTAACAAGCTCCCTCTCTCCTTCAAGGTATATTTTTATTATTGTTTTTTTTATCTCTTAATTTTTTCATAACTTTGTCTTTCTTTCTATACTATTCTCTTCTCATTATTTTTGCCATATTCTTCTTCTTTCTTCTTTTAGTTTTTCTTCTTCTTCCTTTTCTTGAAACCTCCATTAAAAAATCTTCATTTTTTTGAAATTCTTTGATTTGACCCATCAAATCTTATCGGAATTTCATGAAATTTTACCTATAGGACTTAACACACTTCAGAAACGATTATAAAAATTTATGAATTTTCTGGTGCATCAGAGGGCCATTTTGGTAATTTTCGGATTTTCTGTTCAAAATTATTGAAATGCCCTTTTTGGGTATTTTTCCTCTTTTTCTTCTTCTATTCATTCTATATTCTTCAAAACTCAATTTCTGTGATTCTATTATCTATTTCCTCTTATTTTGGAGCTACTTAAAGTGCTAAATTCAAGTCTTGAAAACTTTTACTTCTGCACTTTAAATCTAACAATTGTTTGAGGCTTTTGGAGAATTATTCTACATCAATTTTTGGTATCATCTCCCTTGTTCTGCATCATTTACTAAATGCAAAGCTGCTGTCCAAAATTCTGAATATGATATAGTGTGTGAAAATAATCAAAAGAAGGTAAAAATGTAGGGAAAACAAAAAGAAAAGATTCGGGGATAGCAAGGGGGATTCAATGCATGTTTTATAAGTGATTAGGGTATAAAATATGTTTAGGAATCAGGGTTATGCTCAGAAAATTAGCACAGCCAGCTCCTAGCTCATGCCATAACAATCCACAAATCACAACTTGCATAGGGATTGAAAGAGAAACCAAAATAGGTTAGAAATCGCCTGGAACTTGCATAAATCTCTTCCTTGCAGCCATAAGGTAGTATACAATCAACCCCAAAAGCTTAAGGTCCAAAAGTGGTAGGTTTTAAAGACTTACAAAAATCAATCTCAGATTTACATGTTGCCGCCTGCCTGGGAAAACTCAGCTTGTGGGTTTCCTTTGGAAACACTTTTGGGAAGGAGGCTTGTTGATAAGGTGTCGCCCAGGGGTTTGCTAAACCCTAGGAAGATCACTTCGAACAAAGTTTTGATGGGTTGTAGGTGGTATGTAATTTCGTGCAGTGACTTTAGGTGGCTGTTTTCATGCCCGGGATGAGAAGATCCACTTAGAACTGATTTGTAAGTGAAAAAAATTACTGTCTTTTGCTTCTAATAGGATCGTCCAGGGGTCTGTAGCACTTTAGATGACTTAGAACAATCAAGCACTCAACAGTTTGGGGCTGGAGTTCAATCTCCCAGATTGTCCCAGAAGCTGGACTTCACGCCTGGGTGGTTTTCCACTGTTTGTAACTTCTTCACATTAGCAAGCTTAGGTGGGGAATATGCATAGGAGGTGTTGCCTGGGTCTGTAGGACCTCTTGGAGGTGTGATCAATCAAAACTCTTGAATCCAATTGTTAGTGATGATTCTTCAATGGCAACACAGATTCAACCACAATATAATTCTAAAAAATAGTTAGAAAAATTGAAGAAAAAAGAGATGAGGATCTTTAACCCAACGGGAGGGAGTGGCCTCCACCACCAGCGTTAAACTAGGTGGGGGCCTAGTCTCATTTTAGGGTTTCGGGTCTCCATCATGCAAGCACAAGGAAGAGGAAGAAGAGGAAGTCGTTGGCTTCAAAGTTCATCTAAAATTTCATAATCAAAACACCAAGTCGTGGGGCTCTTTAATAGCCCCCCACGGCTAGGTATGGATACATAAAATAGAAACTTGGTCAAAAGGCCTTCATGTCTCATGTGCTCATGCCAAAAATACCCCTGCACTACAAAAAATAACAAAAACCTAAAATAAACATCTAAAGACAATACTATCCTCACAATGTGTCCTCCAAAAAGAGACATAAAAATAAAAGGAAACAATAATTAAGACTATTGGAACCACAACATGGGTCCCCCTCTCCTGCACTTCATCTGGTAGGTTCTAGAAATTGAGTTTGGACCCGATGTCCTCATCAACTCTCCCTTCTTGGGAAAGAGTCACCTTTGACGCTAATCAGCTGTGGTACTACTCCAGAATGTCAGGATCAATGCGCTGTAACTTGCTCTCTGTCAGCTAATTACTTTTAATATCTGGTCAGCCCTTCCATTTGACTAGGTATCTCTGGTAACCTCCTCGTCAAGTAGAAACAATCTGATCTTCTAAGATGGTCTCAATCTCCTCCCTATAAGTAGTAACTGGTGGAAGTGGTGGCATAGGATAAGGAGGCTAAGAGACTAATGTCTGTGTGTTTGCAAAAGACTTAAGATCAGGTGTGAAATGGCCATGATAGGGTTCAAGATCCTCCACATTAAATGTAGAGCTGATCTCTTAAAGATTGTTTATTCTTAATACATTTCTTGAATTTATTACTATTTTTTCAGCACTTTAAAATTCAATAATCATTCTTTATTGATCTTTCTTGTACTTTTAGGTTTTTGGTTCAATTTTACTTGTTGTAGGAACTCATTCCTTTGAATCCTACATCAGAGGAGCAACAAAATTCTACATTTTAAAATTTGGAAATACATGGAAGGACACTGAAGGGGCCTCAGAAAGGATAGAAAAGAAGGATTTGGAAGAGAAAATGCCATCCGATGTGGGGTTCCAAATTTGAGAATCCCCGTCCACACTAGAGAGGTAAACCATGTGAAGGTCATTTGTAAGATTACCCACCATGGCCACTTCACACTCGAAAAGGCCTCTAGAGAAGTTAACGTTCCAAGACAAGACATATTCATTGAATGAAAGGATATCAAACACTAGAGTATTCTTATTAGAAGTAATACGAAATAGACGAGGATAAGTCGAAGTTATAGTGGAATTGCCCCACCATAAATCCGTCCAAAATTTGATTTCTTTTTCATATCCTAAGGCAAACCTAGTGTAGGGATAAAACATGGGACTTACATGGATGATGTGCTTCCAAATCAAGGAGTGCGAAGAGGGAAGGATCCGAGAGCAATCCTAACCATTATCATCCATTCTGTATTTGTTAATGATGATGGATTTGCCATAAACTTCCTTCTTCTGTTACAAACCTCTATAACCACTTCCCCAATAGAGCCAAATTCCTTTCCTTCAACCTTCCCACACCCAAACCACCTTTTTCCTTAGATTTCACTACATCCTCCCATTTCACAAAATGATATTTCTTTTGGGCTCTCTAATGAGGACATCATGGCCGCGAGAGAAAGAGATCGAGATATTTTGAGTTTCTTTTATGTTTAGCCTAGTTTTTTTTATTTTTTATTTTTATATTGTTTGTCTTTTATAGGGGGAACACATGTTTTTAAGGGTATTTTAGTCTAATATTATTTAGTAGCATGTTATTTGTCTTTATTCTTAGGTGAGGGTTATTTTTGATAATTGTAATTGGGATTAGGGGATATTTTGGTCTACACACACCTTACTTGTACTCACCCTGGTCGTGAGACTCTTTTTATGAAGCCCACAACTGAAATTTTAAGGCTCTGCAATTTTGAATAAAAATTTTGAACGTGCTCTCTTTTTCTTCCGTTTAGTCTGCAAGTTGAAGATCTCCAAAACCCTAGAATGGGACTAGGTCCCCACCTAGTTTAATGCTGGTGGTAGAAGCCACTCCCTCCCCTTGGGTTAAAAGTCCCTTTCTTCTCTCTTTTTACTGCTTGTTTTATCATTTTTGCTAATTTTCTTGTTGCTAGACGTCAACAACTTATTGAAGATTCATCTCCATCACCACAATTTCAAGACTTTTCCTAGAACAACACCTCCAGAAGGTCCTATAGAACTAGGTGACTCACCTTCATCTAACCCAAAACTGAACACTGCAGTTTTTGAAGAGTTTTGAGGGCTTTCTAAGTGTCAGGTGTGATTACCAGCAACTGAAGTGCCCTCATGAAATTGGCTCCCATCTGCAAAGCTCCAAAGATTTGAAAGTAGGGTCTTCTCTAGGGTATTTTGAACCCCTAGACGATCCTAGTGACCCCAGCCTTCATTTAAAAGCTTGCTAAAAAACCAAGCTCCATCACCTGTGCTCTAACCTTAGACGTGAAAACAGAGAATCAGGTCTCTGGAAGATTGAACTTTAGCCTCTAACAGTTGATGTTTTGAATGATTGAAATCATCTAGAGTGTTATAGACTCTTGTACGATCCACCATGAAGCATCTAATAGTTGAAAATTTGAAAATTTGAAATTTTGTAGCTGTTGGAGACATTCTCAGGCGTGAATAGAGCTAAAAAGGTGTTTGTACGAAATTTGATACCAGCTCTAGGGTTTTCCTAACCCTTGGACGATCCTAGATAGTGGCTCTCACCTCCGAAAATTTTCAAAATAAAAAAAAACCATAGCAGGTTTTCCAAGGCGGGCAGTAACTTTGGTACATGGAGCTGATTTTTGGATTTCTTCGAAATTTCAATTCAATGCTACTTTAATTTGGGAAATTGATTCCAATCAATCTTAACATCAATGAGGTGTTCTACATTCAAATTGGGTACTGTTTTCTCTCTTTTGGCTCTCTTTTCAAATTCCTAAGATTAAGGACTTTTGACATGTTGTGGCATATAGCTTGGATTTGAGTTTACAATTTCTTGGCTTAAACAAATCACCCATATAATATTATGATTGTCTAAATATATTATTAAATCCATCTTTACGCCTCTTAGACTATCCTTAGAATTATTTGGTTTGTTTCCTTTGATTTTGGCCTAACTTAGGCACTTTTTGTTTTGTTTGGGCCTTGCTTAAATTTTTTTCATTACTAAATTTTTATATCTTCTTGATATAGTCTAGTAATCAAGCATACTAGTTAGATCTTTAACTGTTTATTAAGTCCTAATTTCTCTATTGCATGTTGAGCTTAATTTAAGAACCATCTGAATTAGCATGTGGACTTATAAGTACAATTCTTGTTTATTTTTCTTCATTACTTTAGCAATTTTATTCCTATTTTTTGTGCATACAATCACTATCCTACATGCATGCTACATCACTCCCATTCCCAAAGGAAATCCCTTTTGAATTTTTTTATTTTCTTTACCACCTTGCACGACATTTTGAACATAGACATGTAATAAATGGGGATATTGGTCAATGCTGTCTTAATCAAAGTTATACGTCCTCTAAAGGAGATGTAAGACTTCTTCCATCCAGCTAACTTCTTTGAGACCTTCACCACCACCGTAGCCCAAAAAGCCACCGCTTTTGGATTAAGACCAAGAGGCATTTCCAGATGTTTTGAAGGCCAATCACAACCTTGCATCCCATCGCATTTGCAAGTTCCATCATCTGATCCTAGTCAACATGAATTCCAACAATACATGACTTTGCCAAATTCACTTTTAACCCGAAGATCACTTCAAATATATTAAGGCACAACTTCATATTTTTGATATTTTCTTTCTTAGTGTTAAGAAACAAAATTGTGTCATCAGCAAACTACAAATGGGACACTATCAAGTTATTGTCACCCATAGATAAACCTTCCACCAAACCAACTTGCTTTACCTTCTTTAGGATCATTCTCGACCCGTCTGCCACCAAAGAAAATAGGAATGGGGATAGAGGGTCATTGTGCCTTAAACCTCAAAAGGATTTAAAGAACCCTTTTGATGTGCCAATTATCAAGATTGAAAAGAATAGGTTTCTTACACATTCTTTCATCCATCTAATTCACTGGTCTTCAAACCCTTTTCTCCTCATCACCTAAGTCAAGAACCCCCAGTCAACTCTATCATAAGCCTTCTCCATATCAAGTTTACACACCATCCTTTTCGATCTGGATCTCCTTCTCATATCAACACATTCATTAGCTATAAAAATACTGTCGGTTATCTGACGACCCTTGATAAAAGCACTTTGAGTCACTACCACCACTGAATCTATAACCAAACGTAGGCGCAAGGATAACACCTTAGAAATAATTTTAAATAAATTGGTCACCAGGCTGATTGGATGAAATTCTCCCAACTCCGTCGCACCCTCCTTTGGGATTAGCACAATAAAAGTAGAACATGTAGCTGTATTCATAGCACCCATTTCATAAAATTTCGCAAGAACCTTCAACAAATCTTTAATGATGTCTCGACATTCTTGGAAAAAAAACATTGTGAAACCATCAGGGCCTGGGGTTTTTGACCTATCCATTCCAAGGATAGCTTCTTTTACCTCCTCCTCTCCAAAAGGCTTTTCAAGTCGTTAAACCACCTCAAAGGGCAACTGACTATCAAACAGATTCTCAACAACTGTTGTTCTCATACCATCTTGTTTGTAAAGATTAATATAAAAGCAAATGACCTCAATGGCAATATTGATGCGGACATCATGACCAGTAGAGGAACCTTGATCTATTTGGAGTGTTAGTTTTTATTTAGTGTCTCTTGTTGGAGGGGTACATATGTTTTGAGGGTGTTTTAGTCTTTAGTATTTGTTTAGGGGTATTTTTGTTATTAATTGTAATTGGGGGTATTTTTGGCATGAGAGTGGTAGAGAGGGTATATTTTTGTTCACTTTCTAATTTATGTAAGCAGCCCTGGCTGTGGGACTCTGTTTATAGAGCCCACGACCAGCCTTTTCCTTTATGCAATATTTGAAAGTTTTAAACGTGAAGACTCTCTTCTTCCTCCTCTTTGTCTGTAGGTTGACCTTTAAAACCCTGAAATGGGACTAGGCCCCCACCTAGTTTAATGCTGGTGGTGAAGGTCACTCCCTCCCCTTGAGTTAAAGGTCTCTTTCCTCTTCTTCTTCTTCATCTTCTTTAATATTTTTACAGGTTTGTTAGGTTTGTTGCTGCAGAATTTTGACCTTCATGTAGAAGATTCATCACCACTCCCTCAACACCAAAGTTTTGAGCTAATCATCACTTTATAGGCAAGCTCAAGTGTTGGGCAATCACATTTAGGGTGGAAGTCTCCTCTAAAATCTGTTTTCGAAGAGGGCCCCACCATACCTATTCCTTCCCGGTCACTAGAACAGCCGTAGGATTGGTTGTGTGAGATTGTCTCCCAACTCCAAATCTCCAAGGCTTTGAAGGAGGGATTTCTCTAGGGTCTTCTTAAACTCCTAGACAATCTTAGTAGGGAAGGATTGAGGCCTTAAAGTTTGACCAACCTAAAGTTATAGCTGATGGAAGTTTTGCTAGGGGTGAAAACCACTGACTGAAGTTGTTCCACCAGATTGATTAACAAACTCAGATCACCTAGATTTTGGCCAAAGAATCTTTTTTAGGATGCTCAATACTCCTGGATGATTCATCCCCTGCTGTCCTTGCACTAGTATTTATTGATTTAATGAAGTTCCAAGGTCAAGACTCCAAAACAAGCATGAAAATCAGGTTCTGACCACTTTTGGAAGATTAAGTCCCAAATCTATATAACCATGGCTTGGCCTGAGTTGGCTTCTCCAGATCATAGTAGACCCCTGGGCGTCCCACCTTGCATCATCAAACCTCAAAAAAGTCCCACCTCATTCAAGCCTCACCTGGGTTAATCTGAAGCCGACGGTACACTTTCTTTTGAGAGTGGATTTTTCGATTTTTTTCCGACTAAATTTTTTGGTCAATTTCTTGCGGAATCTTCATACGGTCATGCTAGGGGATTGAAATCAAGATGTTCTCAGTGAGAACCAGGTATTAATTCTCTCTTTGAGTCATCTTTTCAAAATTTTGGAAGTAAGCACTTTTGGCATGTTGTGGCATATGATCTAGATTTGAGTTTTCAATTTTCTGACCTACTTTAGAATAATTTTCTAAGCTTAACCATATTTCAAACCTATCTTTAGATCTTTTCTAGTTAGTCCTTGAATTATTTGGTTTTTTTCCTTTAATTTTGGCCTAATTTATACATTTTTTGGGTTTGGCCTAAATTTTCTCATTATTAAATTTGTGTATCTTACTGATAATCTAAACATATTAATTAGGTCCTTAATTGTTATTGATTTTGTTAATCTTAATTTCTTTATTGCATGTTGAACTTAATTTAAGAACTGTTTGAATTAGCATGTGGACTTGCAAGTAGGATTCTTG
The DNA here is from genome assembly GCA_025762735.1 of Platanus orientalis. Lineage (NCBI taxonomy): Eukaryota > Viridiplantae > Streptophyta > Magnoliopsida > Proteales > Platanaceae > Platanus > Platanus orientalis. The sequence continues at coordinate 8,210 of JAOXJP010075582.1, forward strand.
TTTATTTTTCTTCATTACTTTTGCAATTTTATTCATATCTCCTATGCACACACTCATTATCCTACATGCATGCTGCATTAAATATCTTCGAAGTTTGTCACTTTTGCCCCATTAACCTTTATACGAGAGATTAAATTCTTCAATTTCTCCCATTTTCCATCTTATGAAAGAACTTCGTGTTACCATCCTCTTCTTTTGACCATTTACATTTAGCCTTCTCATGCCAAAAAATCTCCTCTGCCTTTACCATCTGCTCCAACTCTACTAGAAAGCCACACGACTTAGCCTCCTTTAATAGGTATTTAGCAACTGTATTGTTAGTTTTGAATTAGTTAGTTTGCTATCCTAGGTAAGTGTTATTTCTTTTGAATTTTGAAGTTTTGTAAAGGGGAAACACTATAGAACTCGTGGGGTTATAAAAGAGACCCAACTCTCTTTGTTTTCTCAATGAAGATTGAATACAATTTTGGGATTTTCTCTTGTACGAACAAGGGTTCTTCTTCAATTACAATTGAAGACTTAGGTTGGTGATTTCTTCATGATGTACTATCATAGTTCTTTATTTATCTTCTTCTTCTCCTTCTCTCATTATTTAATTTTCTGGGTTTTATCTTCCATTAAAGCTTGCTGTCCAGACCTAGAACCTTTCATGTTCTCACTTTCATCCCTCCGTCTTCATCATCCCAACTCCATTACCTCAACCTAAGCAGCCGACCACTCCTACTCTCATTCCCTTCATTTTTTGCAATCAAAGCCATATTTATTCTTCCTAAACCTTAATCACAATCATTAAACATTAACCCCCCATACACCAAACCAGTTGTCCATACCTAAATCCCCATAATTCCTTCTCTTAAAACCCATCAATACCACCATTAATTTGCTGCCTAGAATTCCCAGCAAACCCTTCCATTGGGTTTTCATCTTTTTATCATAAGGCTCTCTACCTTACACCATGCGGTTACATAAAGAAGCCTTTCCTTCTTGTTTTTGATTTCAAGAACCTAAAACCCATCCACTTTATACCTGCAGCTGCAAATAAGTAGTCCTATGGTTATTTAATTTTAAACTCAAGGTAACCTATATATTATTATCCCTTACGGCTGCTTGGAAGTGATTTTGGCTTGGATTTTTGAAGACATCAAGAAGTTTTTATTAAAAATACACTGTTGGGTGGATTTTTCTGTACTCTTAAGTGTTTGATGTAACTTTAAACTCAAGGCAACCTATATATTACCATCCCCTACGACTGCTTGGAAGTGATTTTGGCTTGGATTTTTGAAGACATCAACAAGTTTTTATTAAGAATACACTGTTGTGTGGATTTTAGTGTTTGATTTAATGTCTGAGAGTATGTATCTATATGGATTGGTCTTGGTTTAGTATGTTGCCTCAAATTTTGGGTATCCTTTGGTTTGTACTACATCAACTCCACTAGTTCATCCATGATCATATCAATTCCTTTTTGTAGCGCAATGATGCTCTTGCATCACTTGTTGTCTAGTTTTTTCCTTAATTAGGTATTATTTGTATAAAGTAGTAATCACATGACTTTTTAGCCCTTAATTTAGAGGTCAAAAGTTGTCATTTTGGCTTGATTTTGGTATCGATAGAAATGTTATTCAGTTACCTTTCAAACGAGACCAAGTTATCACAAATCCAATGTGATTTTGGAGAGTTTTCCAAAATACTGAGATAGAATCATCATGTGACGGTAATAGTGGTTTTTTAGTAGTTCTATTATTAAGGTTTAGCCTATAAAAAAGAGGGATTAAGCCTTGTATAGGATATTACTAATTTATTCTTAACTAAATCAAGTAGCCTTAAAAGTTTTATTAGTGTTGGGATGTCCAATATAGAGTCCTTAGTTTTAGTATCTTTAGCTTCTTTATTTGAAAAATTGGTATAGCTTTATATACAGAAGAGAAAATGTAGGGGTTGTCCATTGGAGTTTTTAATGAAGAAATTGATTGAAATTGTTACTTGATTATCTTCTCTTCCAGGTGGTGTTGTAAGTGAACCCTAGCTGTTATTATAATCACAATCAGTTGTAGTTGATTGGTTTCCCATAACTTTTGATTTAGATTTTGGAAATTGTTATTGATTGATTTGTCACTGGCTGAACATGTGTGGGTTTATTTCTCCTAAGATTCGTTGGTTTTATCAATATCGTGGGCCCATAACCTGTAAGAATCAACTGCTCTATTAGCTGACCTGTATCAAGGTGGTTGTTATTTATTTTCCAGTACGTATCTGAGGCTATCAAGATCCTATGAGTTTGGAATTCCACTTCACCCCTTGTGAAATGCAGTTTTTGTAGCCGCTGAATGTGCCATGCAATGCAGGAGCACAAGCTGCCTGGAAGTTAAAGTTAAAGGACCATGGATAGTCCTCTACATGGGTCCAGTAGATTAGGATTTAATTTTGTTTTTGCTTTTGTTTTAAGGTCTTTGTTAGGAATTTATGGAAAAAAAGGTCTTTTGTAATAAGGATTTAAAAGCCAGGGGGTTAGTTGAAATTTAGGATTAGTTTAGGGTGTTTTTAAATTTTATTAGCCTTTTAAAGTTGCTGGTTGTGTAGCCAATAACCATGTCTTTTGGGACTAGTGAAAAAGTCAAAGTGGGACCATTGTTTAGATGGATGACAGCCCCTAAAGAATCCCACATTTGGACTGTATTTTATTTTATTTTATTTATTTTGTGGGGCCCAAGAATGAGCTGGTCCACATCTTAGGATTTCCAGAATTTTGGAGATCTTAGGAATATTTTGTGGGGCCCATTAGATATAGTTGGCAGCCCAAGAGTCCTAGGAAGTTTGGAGTCCTATTTTCGTGAGATTCTTTAGTTAGAAAAGTCTTTTATGTTTAGGGAAAGTCTAATTAAAGTAGGAGTTTGATTATGTTAGGATTCTAATTATTTTACAATCTTGTAAAGCCTATAAAAGGCCATGTACGATTGAATAAAAAAGTGAAGATTATTTTTGAATTTGAAATTGGAAATTGTGTGGTGTGACCACAAGGCTTGCGAGCCTCTTATCCTTCTTAGGGTTGAGTTAAGCTCCCCTCTTCTCCTTCCTTTCCTTCTCCACAATGAGGTAACCCACCCATCTCTCGCTTCTATCTCTCTTCTCCTTCTCTCTTCTCTTCTCTTCCTTTCTCTCTTGCTGTGTTTTCAATAACAACCCCTAAATAATCCCTTTTATCAATCACGATCACCCTTCTCTTCTCCTCTATTCAGTCCCCTATATAGTCCCCCTTTTCCCACTGTTTGGAACTCCACGACTCATTATCCTAACATGAAATCCAACTTTGATAACCCAATTGTTCCCCACTGTTTTACCCACAGAATATACCCCAAAATCAGTCCTTGTTTGGCACATGACCTAACCACGTTTGTCTCCATTTTCCAGCAAACAACCAGCCACTGTTATAACCCAATCTCAGCTTAATCACATCCCACACGTGGGGTACTTTATTTGTCCCGCATCACCGAATCTTAATCATATTTTTATCCATTGTAGGTTTACAGGGGCAATTTGGAATTATTTTTTCTCCAAAATGAGTAGAACCCATGTTTGGCCAAAGGATATTGAAGTGTTTTTTACGCAATGGCATGGAGGGGGAAAAGGAAATTGTTCTCTGGTGTTTTGTGATTGTCTTATGCGGGGTTTCTGTGGGGTGTTTAGAAGGAAAGGAATAGAAGGCTTTTTAAAGAGACTTTTAGCTCCAAAGAAGAGGTGATTGATTCCATTGTGCAAGAAGTCGGTAGTTGGCTCTCTATGCTTAATGAATTCTAAGACTTTCCTCAATCTCTCTTCTTAGTTGATTGGGTCTCCTCATTGCTATGGGCTCATCCAAGGATAAAAAAATCCAATTCTATCTTGGAATCATGGATCAAAATCTCGGGATCGGGATCAGCCTCTGACGATTCTGATCCGATCGAAGGCTGGATCGATTAGCAGTGGATTGCCCTAAAAAAAATTCAAGAAAATCTGAAAAAATTTAAACTTATATTATGTTAGTTAGAGCCTATTTATTTATTTTTAGTCAAAAAATTAATAATTTTTAACATGTTTCATGTATAAAAGTCGAAAGAAACTGAAAATAGCCAAAATATTAAATACAATTATAGATAAACAACAAAAACATGCATAATTGAAGTGAAAATGTGAGATGTTAATATGTTAAATATAAACATGATAAATCTATCAATAGTTAAAAGTTAAAACTAACCAGCAGAGAATGTGAGAATGACACTAATGGTGGCAGTGTAGGTGCCACCATGAACGTCGCAGTAGATCAGGTGCAGGATTGGCATCATGGCTACGAAATGTGGATCGGGAGTCTCAGTTTCGGGACTGATCATATTGATACTATTGTTGTTACCCTTGCTCAACCTCATATGCTGCTTGCCTCTGCTATTGACTTAAAGCTTGATAGTGATCCAAATTGAAGTCAAATATAAGATCTTCAATTGAGTTAATTTCTTGACGAGGCATCTCATAAATACATGGTGGAATTTGTTGGTATGCAAAAGGGGGCTAAATTAGTTGATCATAAGGTACAGGCTGAGGCATAGGGTATGAGTCCGATTGAGTATGACTCTGAGTCTGACTATGTGTATCAATGTCACGTGAAGAACACCCATGGTCATGTCGACGTCGCTCGCGCACCTCTTATATGTCATTGTAAGCTTAAGACTTTACTCTCAGAAGATCTAAACATGGACACCAAATTAGAAGAAGATGATGCCTCATTTGTCAACATTTATTGCCCATTGTCGTATGATTTAAAGTACTGGTCGTCAAATATCCCATACCTAGAAGTAGAGTAGAATCTATGGCCATACCCTCTATACTCTGTCTGTCTATCATAATGTTGGGTATGTGCAGGCGCCTTAGACTTGTCTTTGTCTTTACTAGTAGTAGGTCTAGGTTGACTACTATGGGATGAATCCTGTGTGGTAATGTACTGATCATCATACCCTGTGAAACCACAGAGGGTACTACTACCTATGCCAGTGACAGCACCTCCACTCTTATCCATGCCAGTGGCACCACTGCTACATCATCATCTCCATCTCCATCATCCCCATCGTCTTCATCATCTCCATCATCATTAGAACCCTGCTTATCCCTGTCAATCTCAGTCCCGATAGTCGCTAACATTGTATGCTGTTGGGTGGAGGTGGCCTGGGGCTAGACACCTGGATCTGGGACCTGCACCACATCATCATCATTCCTATGATCCACTGGACCATTGACATCTGGCCCTAGATTTTAAAAAAATGCTATATCTCACTGTAGCAATCATCCAAATCCTGATCTATACCCTCAGGTACAGTAGCCGCAGTCGTAGCCGCTTGTTGCAATCCCCCTCAATCCAATCTCTCATCTACCAATCAAGTACTGGATCCTCATCCTCATGGATCCAACTATCTAATATATCATTAACTGTGAAGATGTGATTGAGGTCGATGAGATTGTAGAAGTCAGTATTTTGTTGCCTATCGAATAAGTTGCGAACTTTTAACTACATATTATAATGCATATACACTAATTTATGAAGGTTCGACATCTTCAATATATTTTTTGGCCTTGTGTGAATTAGAGAGAATGTGCTAAAATTTCTCTCACACCCAGAAGAAGATCCTATCTGATTGAGGATTTTGATGGCGATTTCTTTAAGAGCAGGTGTTTTATCTCCATACAAGTCTCACCACTCATTTGCAATAAGAGTGAAACATGTCAAATTAATTTATAAGTCAACACTTAATTGTAAAAATTTATATACTAATTGGTATACATACATGATTGGAATTTTTGTATAGCAAGCAATGAAAGTTTTGACTTGTATCCTTCCCCTCGCATAAATTGATTCATCTATAGAGTCATAGACAATATATCAATTTATTTGTTCAGACCGGCTTATAATAAATATAAATACAATTACTTTTGTATACAATGATTCAAATAAAAAATTAAAAGATTACTTACCTCTCTCATTGTAGGTTCTTGTTTATACAAATCCCTATTAAGTCGTTGAATTACCGCTTTCATTCTTATAATGACATTTGTCTTCAAACCCATTTCTTGATCAGTATACTAGAACTGCGGATTCAAGAAGTATGTTGCCAAATAAAATTACATTAAGTTAGTTGACATGTAAACATAAATTTCAAACTATCTATAACAAGCAACTATAAACAATTACACATTACCTGTTGCATGTAGATTGTTGTGGAGTTGTTTATTCTACCTTGAGTCAATGATCTTGATTACATTTTATGATTATGTATGGTCTTTATGGATCTCTTTGTCCTATCCATTGCCTCATAGATGTAAGGTAGAGTGGACTTCTTATCTTGGTCAACAAGCTTTAAAACTTTAACAAGAGGTTCCACGATCCTACATACTTCATCAACCCTATGCCAAAACAATTTATCTAGCACATTTTTGTATAATCCTATAATCAACTGCTTCTTATCATTAATTTCAACATAACCTAAAAACTTCTTGATGCGGACAATCAAGGAAGACTTATGTATATACCCCTACATAAGAGGGCACGGTTTAAATGTACATGTTATGTGGGGTTAATTAGAATTATCAATGGGTGGATTAATTTTGTAATAAGGCCAATAGTGCCATGGTTAGTTTATTTATTTATTTTTGTTTTAGTTGTAATCCCATTTTTCACTTTGGACCTAGTTTTTCTATGGCCAAGACTTGACTTTTTGGCTTGATTTTGGTGTTATTAGATAGGTTATTTAGTTACCTTTTTAATGAGATCAAGATTGCACAAATCCGAGGTGATTTGGGAAAGTTATGACCAAATTACTAAGACGTGATCACTAAAAACGGGAATAGTGTTTTTGAAAGTCTTAAGTTTAAAGTTTTAGGAAAATAAGTTTTTAGAAAGTTTATGTTTTTATAAAACTTAGTTTG
>JAOXJP010075593.1:0-15154 GCA_025762735.1 Platanus orientalis
ATTACGATATTTTCAAAATTCTAACACCTCAATAACAAAACATATTAAATTAATTAAATGGATTCATATTTCAATCCCTTCTTACTTCAGTAAAAAATATAACTCACAAAACTCATTCCTTCTGTTCTTGCAAAAGAAGGTATTTAACTCTCATATGAGACAGGCTCAACTTGCAACATGAAATAGGATTATGATGGGCTTTGCCCAACTTGAAACTCCACCTATAAATTGATATCATCAAAATATGACAATTCCATGACAATTCCAATTAAACTAGCATTGGCTTGACTATTGTCTAGATCTATCATAACGAATTCTACTCTTGAATCTTGATTGAAGAATAGTTAAATAGGACAAGTTACAAGGCTTGGTTGGCTTTGCTCAACTTCAATAGTTGAACTCTGCAATAAAAACAAAACAATGTAAACAATTTGGAAAAGAAGAGTCATATTCACATATTATTTTCTTTAATAGTTTACCTTGAATTAAGTAATTCGTATTTATAATTAGGGATTTTTTTATTAAACTTTAGTGTTTTGTAATTATAAAACATGTGTTTTTTTTTTGTAAGATCATAATATAATCGATCAGGATCACTTAGATGATTTTGGACCATAGGATCTTAGATCCCACGATCCAATATGAGATCCTGCTACGATCCTATAATCTAAGATCCTGGTAAGGAGTCAGATCAATTGGATGATTTAGAATCATAAGATCCTAAGATCCGGATCGAGATCCTGATAACCATGGTTTTAAGAGCGAAATCTTTTGCACCACGCTGGTGTCTTTTGCACCTGGGTGTACGTACAACACCCCAGTGATCACCTCACGAGGAGGGGTGGGCCCTATCGTGAATGGTGATCACCAAAGTGTTGTACGTACAACCAGTTCCAAGGATATGGCTCCCAGTTTTAAACCATGTAATTGCTCAATAGAAAAAAAAATATTCTTACTTAAGTCTAGAGGGCTAATCATGAGAATAGACTTAAGTGTTTAAATGGTGTTTTGATAAATATACTCTCAACAAACCAGTAAAGGTTTGTCAAAGGAGCATTTAATAGCATCTCCAAAAATGTTATCCCCTTTTTTCTCTTCACACCCACTCCCTACCCAAAACACATTTTCCTTTATTTCACCCACGCTTGTATCTCTTGAGGGTGGATTTTATCTGCTCCTCTTATGTAACGCTCTTCTCAGCACCCTATCATGGGGCGGGCACATCAGTGTCGACAAGTGATATGCACCTTTCCCCTTAAAAATAAAAATCACTTGTTGGCACTGATATGCCCACCCCCTGACAGAGGGCGGAGAGGAGCGTTAGTTAAGAGGAGCGGATACAATCCACTCTTGCATCTCTCTCTCTCCCTCTCCAGCATCTCTCTCCCACATCTCTCTCCCTCTCTCCCTCTTTTTTCTTTTTCTGGTCTTTGTTCTGATCTATAGAGCCCTTGTTCGGACCTCCAAGTCCAAACAAAGAGCTCTTGTTCGGACCTCTCAAAAAAAAAAAACAACAACAACGATGAAGATGAGGAGGTTGTCATTGCTGCCATCGCTTGGGTCACCGAAGTAGGGTGGAGAGAGAAAGGATGGGTGTGAAGAGAAGGGTTAGAAGGAAATTTTAAACATGAGTATTGGTTGGAATTTTGAAAATTTTTAAAAGGGGTGAAGAGCACTTTTGGAGGTGTTATTAGAAGCTCCCTTTGTCAAAAGATATTTGTCAAATCGGAAAAGATGTTTTGCTCAAGATTTGCCATCCAGGACACTCTTAGACGGAAAATCTTGGACAAAACATCTACCCCCTTTTATCAAAACATTAGTAGTTTTACTTTCCCTTGTGATTGACCGTAAACGAACTTAATATTTCCATATTTGTATTTGTTTATTTAATCAAATATCGGATTGAATTTGGGTATTTACAATAACCTATAAGGACCTAAGAACTATAGAGATGAAAGATGGCTATTAGGGAGGCTTCAACCAAGGTTTCAGCTTCCTTTTGGGTTTGGGTGAAAGTTAAGGTATTCATATGTATTCTACCTAACATGGCTTACAAAATTATTATATAAATATTAGATATAGCAAGGTGAACCAAAAACAAATAATGTATTAAACCCAATTGCTAATTGAAATACATAAAGATGAAGAGGAACCCCTTTCATAAGAATTCAACATTTTCCTACTACAAAATAAACAAATAAAAAAAATACTGGCTGTCAAGGTCATCCTAATAATCCATTTTCTTAGGCATCAGCAATAGATTGGGAGATGGTGACAGTGATGGCAACCACCTGGGATCTTCTCCTGCACTTAAAAGTCTTGCCAACATCTTGTAAGCACCTTGCTAGTTGCTACTGCACGCCTAAGACAAGGCTTTAGAAACTCTCACCAACCCTTCCAATTCGTTGTAAATTGTTTTTTGGGGGTATCCCAATGTAGATTATTTTAAAATGGTCTAGATTGTTCTAAATGACTATAATATCCTAGAAAATGATAGAAAGCGGAGGAGATGAAGATCCCTAGAAAAAATCTAAGAAGGTGTCTAGAGAGTTCTTATTAAGAGAGCGGAGTCTTCTTCTAAAGAAGGCCTAGAGCAATCCTTACCCTTAGAAATATGCTAGTTGGTATGATCCTAAGCCACATAGGGAGCCTTGTAGGCCTATAAAAGAGGAAGACCCCCTCATTTGTAACCCACTCAGGAGCTCTCAAGTATTGTTGTTAGGGGTGGCAATGTTTGACACAACCCATGAACCTAATACAAAATAATCGGGCTAGGGTTGACTGAAAATGAAACACGAGTTAACCCACTTTGACATGATTAATAAATGGGTCGAGTTAGGGTTGAGCCATATAACCGTATTCCCTTAACTTGACACGACACGAATGTGACCCGTAACATGAATTACCACAAAACCCGCAAATCCGATACAAATCAACACGAAATAAGTAGGTTAAGATTGACTACAAAAAATTAACATGTCACGCTACATGCACTTGCAAATTGTTTACAGGCCTTGAGTGCCAGAGGGGATTTGAGAATGGGACAAGATGGATTAGATTTTTTTATTTTTTTATTTTTTGATAGGCGGGATGGATTAGAAATTGCTTAATCAACTAAAATACCTAGAAATGGGATATTCCCTTGCAGACAAGCTCATCATTCAAACCTCATATGGAATAGCCAATGTCAATCATAAGATGAAATATTACAAGGAGGGCATAAGCCAAAGGCAAAACCAAATGAGTTGGCTATCAAATTAAGGGGGATTGATGTTGTATTCTACTAGGGAAAATGGAAGTAAAGAGCTCAACACAATGCCCTAAGACCCCTTATGACAACATACCCTACCATGCATTAGCATGCATCCCCGTGTTTCTCTAACCATAGAGTTCAATGGGACCCAACAACTGTGCTCTAGCACAAATGGATTGCCAAGCAAATGACTTCATTTGAAGGGCTTGTTGCAATGAAGTCTTCTCTGAGAGCAATCACATCCGGTTAGGCATTTTTTATCTATTTTGCCTGTAAAAATGATACTTTTTCTATTTTAAATATTTTTTTTACATAAAGTCATACATCCCGTTCTCTATTTTAAATAACTTTCAAAAGCAATCTGTTTAAATATTATTTGTTAACTGACAACTTTTAAAGATATTGATAGAACTGTTGATTGTCAAACAAAAGAGATTAAAACATTAGTTTTAAAATTATACCTAATGCAACACAGTCACTTGCTACTTTTAGCTAGTGATTGTAGCATTATGTATATTTTAGCCAAAATGCATAACTGGATATAGGAAGTTTTTAGTGAATTTAACCCTTTTCACTCACTACTTTAGCGAAAAAGCTATTTTACATACCCGGATGCAAATGTTCTCAAATATCATGTATATTTAAGTTTGATATCAACCACTAAATAACTACTCAAAAATCATCAACGGAGTTCATAATTTCCCTCCAATATCAACATGACTGAAATCTGTTGTAAATTCTTTGGAAACAAAATCTCACATTGGTTGAGCCATTGCCATGATAGTACTTTAGTGGCACTGCAGGTAGTAGGGGTAGAGCCAGGACTTTCATGTAGGGGGGGCAAGCCAAAGGATTATGTGCGCTCCCTTAACGGGTACCAATGGTACGCCCACAACCTGAGGGTGACATGTCACATCAAAAAAGTGAAAAGCACCCCTCAAAAAGTATAAATCATTTTTTCAACATGACGTGTCACTTGTTGGTTGTGGGCATACTGTTGGCACCCATTAAGGGGCGCTCCTAATCCGATCCTGGGACAAGGATTCTCCGGGATTTTAAATCAACTCCAGTCTCAAAGGATAGCTACCACTCCCATTAGCAATCAATGCGTGACATATGGTCTGACAAAGGGTGTTTGAGCTAATACACATGGATCAAATGAGGGTATTATGGTAAATATGCAATTAATAAGTACTTGTGTATTTATTAATCAAAAGAGATGTTCTATCCAGGACACCAGGTGACTTCACATGAAATAAAATGTAGTGGTTGGATGAAATTTTAAATTCCCACCCATTTTATTCCAAATGAAGTCACTTGGTACCCTAGACAGGAAATTTGCACCCTTTGTCAAACATTGTGTCATATCCTAAACAGAGAATAAAGTGGTACTAGTTTAATCAGATTGGAGTTGACAAGTCACATCCTGAGCAGAGAATGAAGTTGTACCAGTTTAGTCAGATTGGAGCTGACGTGAACTCATTTTCTAGTAAGGTGGGGCAACTGATTCCAATCTTAGGGTACTCACACATTAAGGGGGGGTCAACTATTCGAATATGGGGGCAATTGATTCCAATTAGGTATAAAATTGGTCTAGCCCATTAGTAACATTGAGGGTTGCCCCCCTTGCTCCTATGTGGCTCCACCCCTGGCAGGTAGCTCCTGCCATGCATTCAGCAAATGGGAGCCATATTTGTTTCTGTAGATCTCACACCTAACTTTATGCAAATAAGATAAACAATAACACCATTGATAGCAATAGCATTGAGCAAAGGAAACCAAGGAATGTTTGAGTTTCAATGTGAGACACTTGTCAAACAAGTCATTAGGCGAGGGAATCAATTGTTAAACATGCTTTTTTTTATGGAGTTGTACATTAGATCAACTTATTAATAATCTATGATCTACTATGTATCTCGCCCAAATACATACGAGTGGCTCACCACTCATCCTGATAGTTACAATAAAATAAATACTTGGATGTTGCACACTCTATATCATAGTTCAAAAAATTTCACAACAATTTGGTTTACTTTTTAAAAGAGGGAGAATGGCACACCAAGGAACACAAAATTACAAATTTTCAATAATTTTGCAATTATTTTACTAATACCAATGTATTAAAACAATTTGCTATTATCATATTTTTTACGAGCCTTCTGTCTAAAGCTAAAACCACCCCCAAATCCATTTTTTTGATATAGTTTTTGGTTCTAAGTAGATGGCGCAATAACATAACATTATGGCCTACATACAATATTATGACTGGTGAAACAATACTACGACCACTTCCTCAGGAATCAGGACAGATGAAAGCTTCAAGTGAGTTAAGACTTCTTGTGATAGGAAACATGAACACAAGCATTACTTTGTTATTTTACCTGCAAACTTCTTGGATTCTTTTTTTAAACTTAATTTAAATGGTAATGAACCATATCTTCTTGTCAATGCAACAACAATTATGATCGTGTTTCATTCATCACTTGTTATGCATGATTCTTTTTATAGTTTGAATCCGAAATTTAATAATAATGCTTAATTAAACATTTGTAGAAGTCTCATTTATTCATATTCTCTATGTTGAAAACTAAGGCATTTAATGCCATTTAAAACATTCCATTAACATGACAATTAATGCCATTTAAGAATTTCATTAACAACTCATTAATTAAATTTTCAAATTTGGTGTTTTCAAAATTATTCAAAAATTGTTCAAAAATAGTCTCACATGGAAAACTTGGAAAAATTATTTGCACTATATAAGATTAAGCACTCTCATTACCTTGTGTATTTTGAGAGCCCTCTTTCTCTAGCTTCTTGCTATGGTGTAGTAAGGTGCATAACACCTTGTGCATATGTACACGCGCACAAGCATGGGCATGGGCCTGGACATGGGTGCGAGCAAGGGTTTGGGTGTAAGGGCGCTTAAGGCGCACTTTACTTGCTTGATTGATTGTCACCTGAATTTTGACAAGTGTCCAGAGTGGTTGAGGCCTTATAAAAGAGGCCAAAGTGGGCTAAAACATGAGTGTGGGCAAGAGAAGAAATGAGAACAAGAAATGGGAGCCGAGAGGAAGAAATGAAGAGGAAGAAGAGGAGGAGAAGAAGTGGCCAAATGGCCATGGGCTTTCAAGCCCGCAAATGTGGTTCTCTCCCTCTCATTCTTTCACTTTCTTTCCTTGGACCTAGGATCTGTTTTGCACATGGACTGCTCCCTTGCAAGAGGTGGCAGCTTGAGTCCATGGGCTCCAATTCATCACACAATGGTTCCTTTGGAACGACATTGTGTTAGAAGTCCTTGTCTTCGTGATTTGGTTTTGACATATGATGTTCACCTTCCTAAGGCAAAACTCTGCCAAAATTTTCATTAAATTTGGACATGTTTTGTTGCTTGATTTTATGCGTAACCGACCATGAATGGGCAATAAGTTGTATGGGAAGTATCGGGTCTCTCTGGGGAGTGCATCTTATTGAGAGACAAGACATGGTCCGAGCTTGATTGTATCTCGGGGTTAATAGGCTTACGGTCCATTGCACATAAAGTGGGAGGCCTCGACTATCCTCAAGAAATGTGATAACGACACCTCCATAACTCGGATCAGTCTGGTAGAACTACATCTGGCTTGATTCCTCTACGATAGAGGGTATGTAGGCAGCCTGAGGACAGGAAGACCGATGGCACAGCTACAACCTAAAAAACCTAAAATCCACTCTATTACTTTATTGAGCTTATTGAACTCGACAGCTTTTGCAGGTGATGTGATATCTAGGATCGCTATAGGATCCAACAATTTGAGGGTATGTCCACTTTCGTGTCAAAATAGCCAAAAAGTTAAATTTCTGGAATAGGAACCATAGTTTGTAATTAAGCAATTCGCAAATCAGCGCTTGCGAATGACAACTTTACGAATGCAAAACTTGCGAATAGGTCAGTTCGCGTTAGCTCACGAATGAAATGCTAAAGCATTATTTGCGACTAAGGGAGTTCGCGATTAGACCATTCTCACAACTATAAGGTGCGATTTGGTAATTTTCATGAATGGACTATTTGTCACTAGAGGATGTCACTGCGAATGTAGAGTCTCGTGATTGTTACATATTCACGATTAGGTTAATTTTCTACATATAGCAGAAGATGAAGATTCCTAGGCTTAGTGAAGCTAAAGTTTTCTATACCTATAGTTATATTTTGTAAGCATTTTTAATGCTATAAGTTGTGTTAGAGTGGTAGGTCTAGGTTAGTGGGTGATTTATTTAAGTCATCAGAACTGAGTAATGTTTCTAACGAAACTGACATGTTAGGACACTTGGAGATGTCCAGGATTGTATACTCAGTTGTAAGCCAAATCCCACGGGTTCAATGTTAGTGAATTAGGATGTCCTTTGTTGGTCGGTTACAGATATGATACACGGTGTCAACACAAATCTAGCACTTGTAAGTGTGTCATATTGGAATCCCTAGTACAAGTAGACAAGTATTAGAGCCATGTGAGATCTCCAACCATGACTTGTCTCATCAATTAAAAATATTAAACACACGAAAATTGGAATGAAAACCTCAATGAGCTAATAGGGTCAAGCAACCTTACGGTTGTGAAATGTCAATTAGATTGACTAGTGCCCATCGTCTTCTTCGAAATGACATTTTGAGTTACGACATGTAGGGTAAGACGTGACATTTGCGGCAGTTGATCTAGGATTAACACCGAAAGAGGTGACATATGTATATAACTACTAGTAGGAGTTGACATATACAAATGTCAATGATACGTTCACTTCCTGCAAACTAGTGAGGGTGTGATGTTGAACATATCGTTATTAGTACCTCTGTATCTAGGTCGCTAAATAAGACTCTATTGAGTTGTGATTCCTAGGAGGCCTATACTCCAATAGGAAGTCCTCAATGCTTTGACATCAAGAGTGTGCTCGTCTTGGATGTTCTTGTGAGCATGAATGAATCTTTTGGGATTCAAGTAAAGTAAATATTGACCCTCAATTATATGTTCATTGTTTAAGGATTTAGTGTGTCTGGTATGTACAAGTCCAATGAACTGACTTGGGACACAATGGTAAGTACATGGCTAAAATGAGATTTCTAATCTCATGAGCATAAGGCATAAGTCTTTTATTCTAATAGCTCTAAATTAGATTTTAAGATCTAATAAAGCATTAAGATTTTGTACTAGTTAATTTTGTATGGGACAAATGTGATTGGATTTTAGCATTCAACACTCTATGTGAATTGTAGGTGAATGATAATCCACAGGTAGACCGATGGTCTATGTGAAAAGTTCAGAATGATCCGTTCATATAGAAGGGTGCCTTATAAATGTTTCTGTTTTGTAAGCTCCATATTGAATATGAACATAGAGGAAATCCACAAGATGGGTTAATCTTGTTAGACAAGCCTCCAAGGATGGACAAAGAGAAACTGACAAAGTGTTTGATAAATACTAGTCCATAATCTTATAAAGATTGGTATTATAGGAATACCTACTCCTGAGGACTAAATGAGTCTGAGTCTTGGATCTTGTAAGATCACATTTCTTTGAGTAAATCTTAGAAATAATGGGGGTAAGGAGGCCTATATCAACAAACACTAGTGAGTCTAAGGATTGGTGAAAATCAAGAACCTCATATAGATGTCAGGGTGAAGAAAACCAAACATATTTGGTTCTGGCAAATGGAAATCCAAGTCTGCCATAAGACCACATGGCAGTACACTGTTACACGGTAACTGAAGATGCAATCCTTAGGATTGTGATGGTAGATGATATGGATTACACTCAAGAGAGTGTGGTGGATCATCCTAATAGGGCATGCACCAATCAAGATGAAAATAGTTTTTGGATGAAACTCAATTCTGATAGTGTGACAAATAAATTTGTTCTCTGTTGACTGATTAGCCATAGTTGTTGTCTTTATTAGACAAAAGAACTTAGTTCTATGACAAATGCCCTAAGGCTAGTAAAATCTATCAGATGGTCATTCTGGTTGTATAAGAATACCTGATTATTAAATCAGATGAGTTTAGAAGTTTTCCTAAGCGGATAAACTCAAGAAAGTCATCACATGTAGCAGTTAGAAGAGTGTCACAATTGACAATGATTAAAAAGTGTTAGAAATCCTGAAGCATATAAGGAGAAACACTGAATCATGGCATGATGTGTAGTGATACTCTCAATGACAATGGATTTGGAATCCAGATAATGCCTTGTCTGTCTGAAAAGACTAATGAAAGTTACATGTGATGTAGTAGTGTCTTAGACACAAGGGTCTATTAATCAAGGATTGACATAAATGACCTACAGTTGTCAATGATTTTTGAAGAGTAAGTCTGTCTATAAGGATAAAATGGGATTGATGTACACAATCCAAAATATTTATATATAAAAAAACTCTCAGAGTAAGTTAAATGTGATTGAGTGTATCTCGACAGTAAAATCCGTGATATTGGTGAGAGCTAATATGAGATCAACAGTTAGTTGATGGAGATCTCAGTATTTGAAAACTCCGTTTAGAATGGTCTTTAGTAAGCCATGGACTATGTGAATCCGAGAATACCTTGAAAAAGGTTATAGGAGTAAATACACGAGATGAACAGACGGATGACATTAATTGTCAGAAGGTTTGGTTCAAATGTATCAGGCATATGAAGAACCATGAAATCCATCTAGAATGGATATGCTAATGTCTTCGAACACGGCAAATTGCCTGTTGTGGGGGTTTAGTTAAATCCGAATCCGTGGTTGCTGGGATAAGAGGAAGCTCCATGAAATCCGAAAGCAATGTATAGCTTATCCCTCGGGAATCAAAGCCAAAAATCCTGTTAGGGACAAGTAGTAAAGAATGGTGATATCAGTGGATGCACAAATATATATGTCGTGAGCATTAACCATGTGATAATCCAGACAAAGATCTGATATATAACAGTGTCATGATTGTGTCCGAGTCATGTGGAAATCAGTTGGTAACTGAGAGATGACTTGATGTCTAGTGAACCAAGACAGTGTGCTTGAAGCAAGTGATGTACGTTATGTATTTGTTCAAGTCTAATTACCTATGGGACACTTGTGTTTAGTTATCCAGGTTTCAACACCTGAAGGACACTTGCTAAGAAAATTCAGGTGGAGGCACTTGATGGACATAAATGTCAGAAAATCACTCGATAAGTGATAAATGCCTTATTTAAAAGACATGTATATTTGAAGGGTTGATACACGATAAGCCTGGGGCTATCTAAAGTGTAGAGCCATCCATGATGGTTAACCTACTCTATGAAAAAGGCCTGGGAGATTTTATTCTCTGAATGTCGAAAGGATCGGATAGACCTATAAGGTGGTACTAATGGACACCCAACCTGGTTGTCACAAGTTTAATGGGAAACTAACTTAAGCTGCCTGAAGGTTCAACGGGTAAACGAATCAGTTCTACGGGAAGCACAACTGTTACTTAGTGACTATAGTCCATTCTTATGACAACGTCACAGAAGAGATACTGTGGAGTAGTGCTTCAAGACTATAGTCTGGGACTATGGATGGAAGGTTAAGAACCGAATAATATAGCAAGTCTGGGACTACAATTGATTTCTGTTAATGAGTTTAATCTAGAGACTCGAGTTGGGTTGAAATAACACCCAAGTTGAGCTATATGCTCTGGATGAGTTAAAACAAACTCTAGTTGAGCTAAAACATGTTCTGATGGGTTGAAACATACCTAATATGAAATAAAAATGCCCTGGTTGGGTTAAAACATACCCTGGTGGAGTTGAAACACGCTCTTGATGGATCTCGGAAGAGTACATCATTACCCGAAATCTGGTACTTTGATACCAAATACGTTACTCACCTTAATGAGAGTGGAAGCTAATCACTTCTTATGAGATCAAGGTCATCTCTAGAGTCCTTTAATAATCCAGAATGAGCACAGACTCAAAAGTGCCGACCATAAGATGTAAAACCTCTCTAGAGGACTGGACGATTAATGAGCTAGGTTTGTCTAAAGAAATACTAGTTCCAAGGTACTCCACTATGTTCTCAAACAAATAGCAATTTATTATACAAGGTGTTGGTCCCAAGGACATTCACCATGCACTGATGCATATAGATCTCGCTTATTACCCATAATACCTGTTTTCGAAATTTTTTAAAACAAGTGGGGGATTGTTGAAAACTAAGGCATTTAATGTCATTTAAAACATTCCATTAACATGACAATTAATGTCATTTAAGAATTCCATTAACAACTCATTAATTAAGTTTTCAAATTTGGTGTTTTCAAATTTATTCAAAAATTGTTCAAAAATAATCCCACATGAGAAACTTGAAAAAATTATTTGCACTATATAAGATTAAACACTCCCATGACCTTGTGTATTTTGAGAGCCCCCTCTCTTTAGCTTCTTGATACACATACACACGCACGTGCACATCGTCGCAAATCGCATTAGGGTCGCAAGATTCCTTTTTGACATCTCAGATGGGTTCTCTTAGAACCGGATTAGTCGTGGAAAAAGGTTCAAACTTAGACCAATGCACGGACGACCCAGTGAGAGAATGAACCAAAAAAATGTGCGAAAGTTAACCAAAATGCACAACTGAGAAGGCTCAAAGGTGCACGAATGAGATGGTCTAAATCCATTCGCCACAAACTAGACTACGCGAATGAGATGGAGCAACTCCATTCGCCACAAGCCAAAATACGCGAATGAGACTAGACCAACTTCATTCACCACGAGCTGAAGTGCGTAAAAAATAAAATCCAAATCCATTTGCCACGGACTGGGCCCAAATGGACCAAAATGCATAAATGAGATGATCAAGGATGCACAAATAAGCTGGACCAAGTCCATTCGCCATGACTAAATGCGCAAATGAGAAAGTCCAAATCAATTCACCACAGACTAAGCTCATTCACGACGGTCCAAAACAAAGCTAGAGTTGCATCTAAATTTCGAGGGTCCTTTCACCCATGCTTGCTTGATTGATTGCCACCCAAATTTGGACAAATGTCCAAGATGGTTGAGGCCTTATAAAAGATGCCAAAGTGGGTTAAAACCTAGATGTGAGCAAGAGAAGAAAGGAGAACAAAAAAGGGGAGCCAAGAGAAAGAAAGGAAAAGGAAGAAGAGAAAAAAAAGTGGTCAAATGGCTATAGGCTTTCAAACCAGCGAATGTGATTCTTTTCTTCTCATTCTTTCACTTTCTCTCCTTGGACTTAGAGTCCGTTTTGCACAAGGACTCGCTCCCTTGCAAGAGGTGGCAACTTGAGTCAATGGGCTTTAAATCATCACAGTAGTTCCTTTGGAACAACACTGTGTTAGAGGTTCTTGTTTTCGTGACTTGGTTTTGACATACGATGTTCACCTTCCTAAAACAAAACTCTACTAAAATTTTCATAAAATTTGGACATGTTTTATCGCTTGATTTAATGTGTATCTGACCATGAATAAACAATAAATTGTATGGGAGGTATCGGGTCTCTCTGAGGAATGCACCTCATTGAGAAACAAGACATGATTCGAAATTGATTGTATCCCGAGGTTAACAAGTTTACAATCCCTTGCACATAAAGTAAGAAGCATCAACCATCCTCAAGAATGTGATAACAACACCTCTATAACTCAAATCAATCTAATAAAACTACATCTAACTTTATTCCTCTACAATAAAAGATATATACGCAACCTAAGGACAAGAAGACCGATGGTATAACTACAACCTAAAGAACCTAAAATCCACTCTATTACTTTACTAAGTTTATTAAACTAACAACTTTTGTAGGTGATGTAAAATCCAAGATCGCTATAGAATCCACTCTAAAATTTAGATTCTCCGTTATTTCAAAATATTCCACAAAAACTTTATAATTCCTTGGGCCAAATATCAATCAAATGCTAGATTTTGAATCTTGCTCTAAGTTCAATTGGCAACTTCTAAACACCTAGCATATAGTAACTTATAGAACTTTATTTTATATATTTTAGAACTTTTAGAACTATTCATGGACAACAATTGCTACCTATTAGACTTCCAAATTATTGTTCCATAGGACTGCATCCAGAACAAAGATGGGTGTCACTGAAGAAAAAGGATTTCCAATCTATTGTACAATTCATTTCTTTCAAAAGCAAAAGAGGCCAGGCTTCTCTATGATCAAGTTCATATGAAAATTAAAAATATAAAGTACGTTCCATGGCCTGTATCAATACTGGGTGCAAGTAGAAGAACTGCAAGGCATATAATGGTATAATGCTTATCTTTAGTAAGATCTTATCTATGATTTTTGGGATGTTACATGTTGATTTTCAAAAAAAGGGGGCTCAACCTTCAAGATACAAAATCATCTTCCTACAACATTCTTAACAAGGAGCTGATTAGAAATTCAAGTAAACATATTGCATGTTAGCATGACCCATCTACCCATTCAACTCAAGGATTATCAGATCCTAGTCTCAAGGCAAGAAATAAGCCAGTCATATTCATTGGTAGCCATGTGACAGATACTCTGCAGCCAATATTTCAGCTTCCACCCGAATAATTACAAGCAATTAAACCACCAGCTCCTATCAATCCATCTTAAAGGACTCCTCCACCAGGCAAGATAAACAGGAGAAGCTTAAAAAAATATATCTCCCATTGAAAGAATATGCATCAAGAAACTCTTCTTGTTCTGGACTTCTGTTAGAATCATGTAGTGATTCTCATTCATCAAATCCAAAAAGAGCATAAACTCCTATTCTTTGACATCTTCAAAATAATGCACAGGTATCTCTGTTGGAGAAGACAACGTTGCTACACACTTGAACTGTTCAAAGTAGTTGAGTTAAAATCAGTCAATTTTTTAATGAGTATATCCATCACCAGGAATTTATAAAGAAATAGAGAAGGCAAACCTTGTGCTGCTTGTATTTCTCTCTTACTGCTACTAATGAGCTTCCCTTCCCATTCAATTGCAAGTAGTGTATGGCAAGAACGCAATCCTTTAGATCAGATGCTTTATAACCTGAGTAATGTTGCAGGGTTGAGCTCTGTAAGATGCACACAATGTCATTCATTTCATTTTGGCACAGAAAAACAATTACCAAAAATAAGAAATATATGGGATAAGCTCTTACCCAAGGAAGTATCTTTGGTTGGATAGTGAATCTTGAAAGAAATACAACTGAAGCAGCAACCATTGATGGTAAGAACCTTACACAACTATAATCCAACAAACTCAACTCTCCAAGGTAACAGCCCAGGAACTCCAATTGCAAACTGGGTGACTAGAAAACACAGAACCACTAGTCAGTCAAGCTTAAGTACAGCCATGGGAGCTACAAGACAGGCAGAAAGGAAGAATAAGACTAAAAATTGGGAGTGGCTTACTTTGCTTTCTTGAGCAGCCCCTGTGTATCTCCTGCAAACCAACAAAAAAATATATTTAACTGCAATCAGTCCAGTGAAGTATCAGATCAATCACATCTGGGCAGTAACAAATAGCAATAGAAAAATAATACAAAAGTCTCAAATGCACTCTAAGAAAGCCTACACTCTAAGTCATGAATTTGAGTATAATTAAAGGTGGGAGGCAGCTCAAATGTGAGGAGAGAACCACACATTCAAGCCCAAGACCATCCGATCCTTTCTCCCCTAGTAAAATCATACCATCAAAATCAAACAACTAAGCCCTCAACCAAAGGCCTCTGATACGGCGTGAAATCAACTATATACAGCACTGACAGCAAAAAGGATAAATAAACAAGAGAACGTTTCAACTATATCCTTGCCTGAGAAAGGTCTTTATGGTGGGATTTCCCATCTCAAACTTCAGAAAATTGAGAATATCTGTCTCCATGGTCACCACCTGAAATCCACGCCAAAACCGTCCATAATATTTACAGGGATCACAGAAGAAATAT
>JAOXJP010075613.1:0-15153 GCA_025762735.1 Platanus orientalis
AAGCCACTCCCCTTGTGAGGCACTCAAGGGCCCCACAAGGGGGGAATCAACTCACTTTTTGGGATGTCATGACATCCCAAAAAGTGAGTTGATTCCCCCCCCCTCCCGTGTAGTCCTTGAGTGCCTCACAAGGGGGGTGGCACAAAGGATATCAGCCCAGGAGGGCCTAGGTCACCAGCATGGAAGGCTAAAATTCATGCTGAAACATACAAGGGCCAGCAAGGCATGGACCTAACGATTTCAATAGTTTTAACTGTATCGGGAATAATGGTAGCAACTGACGGGCCTATACAAACCAGTTGTCTAACTAGCAAGGGCTTGGGGGCAATATAAAAACCAACCGAGAGAGCCAGAGTACACTCCACAACATTTGCTGGTTTACCATCATCCCCTGTAAGACCAAATCCCCATGGATAGGACCGAATTCATGAACTTGATTAAGGAAGCTGTCCAAAATTCAAAAAGGATAATTTTACCTTTGCCTATTGCAAATGGAATGGATCAAAAACTCACTCAACCACCGGTTGCATGGTTTTTAGAAATGTAATTCAAGAGAATATTGATGAAGGTCATTTGAAGTTCCCAGAGATGGGAAAAGAAAAAATGGGAAATGACGAAAACTCATTTCCAGCCATACCTACCAACGTAGCGCTAGTCAAGCTTGGGAAATAAGGGGGTTATCAATGGAAGTCCAAGGATTAAGGTTGATTTAGACTGAGCATTGGCCAAAAATTTAGCACCGGCTGAATAGAAAAATGGAAAAAGGGGTAAGGCTAGAATGAAGGATGAAAAGCCAACTCTATACGAAAGATGTCTAGCCGAATTCGAACTAAAAATTACATCTTTTATCCAAAATTAATCCCAAATTCATAAATGGACGATCAACTTGGGGAAACAAGATCCTAGGAGCTGATGGTTGGTCATTTGAACCTGGACCAAATAGGAAGTCACATCCCCAATTCCGTTCCAATCATCCCCAATACTGTCCTCATGAGCATGTCCATCCCAGATGGAAGGATAGTAAACCTAGGATGGTTATACCCCCCAGACAGCTAATAGGATAAGGGCATAAACACAGAAAAGAAGACTGCAAAGCATATGCATTAGCACGGTAAATTGAAATTCAACAAGATGACAAGAGGAGACTAAGGATACACATCAAGGAAAATTTGCTTCAGCCATGAATGAGACCACAAGGCTCAGAAGCAAAGTGGTTGCCTAGGCCAAAGGATCAAAAGTGGCCGAAAAGACCAAAGAGGTCACATCAGAATAACTATTGACCAAGGCAGAAAAGCAACAAGAAACGCTAGTCAGTGAGGATGATGAGGACATGGAAAAAGATCTAGAATACCACTTTTTCTAGGCCTTACAATTCGGGGATATGCCTTTGGTCAGTGTAGATTCTAATGTAGTTTACACCTTACTAAAAGTATTCAAGGCCCAAACTGAACAACCCTAACAGATTGAAAGGGATGTGAAGACACTCGGGGACTAGTTTCCACCATCAATGAGACTTGGGAGATGGGTATTGGCGAGGAATTTCCCAAGAACATGTCTTCGACTGAAGAAATAAAGCAAAAAATGATCATTTTTGAGAAACCGGCAATAAAAAAGACCTAGCATCGTGGCCACTATATGTAACAATTCATAGTGACAGTTGTCCCCTGAGAAGGGTGTTTGTTGATAACAGGGCGGCTCTGAATATATTACCCTATAGAATGCTAAAGGTCATAGGAAAGACCGACTAGTATTTGGTCCCCACCGATATATCGGTAAGCAGTTTCACAGGAGACATCATGGTTGCTGAGAGGATTCTCCTGGTTGAATTAACGGTCTGTAGAAAGACCATTATAGTAAAATTCTTTGTGGTGGAATCCAAATCCAACTACAATGCATTATTGGGAAATGTTTGGATTCACACTAATTGGTGTGTACTTTCCTTATTGGACCAGTTTATGATATTTTGGAATTTTGACACCGTGGAAAGGGTTTGGGCTGACAAGAAACCCTTACAGCTGAAAAAAATGCAAATGAAGACATGTTCTACGATGACAGATTCAACTCGATTCAAATAAGAGCAAGGGACCAGAGTTGCAAAGTTTCTCAATACCTGTCAAAGGAGGAAAAGGCATGCAAAAGGCCATCTCTCAAAATATTTGAAGAGAATTTAGAATCAATGATACAGATGAGATATGAAGAAAAATAGTCGTAAGGTACCTTGTAACAATGATCTTGGCCTATATGACCAAGACAAGATTGTTGACTCTAGAAGACAATAACGAGGAAAGTTCGGTGTACATAGCCAAATGTGTACTTGAGGACGAGCAACAGAAGCAACAAGGACCATAAATCCAGCTTGAGGAACTCTCACTGGTCTTAGTGAAGATGGATGACATAATGGCTTATGAACAAGATCCATTTGAAAAAACTAATCTAGGGATGAAAGAAAACCTCGGTAGTTATAACGTTAGCGGGCTACTGGATAAAGAGTACAAGCGGAGGTTATCAAGCTGTTGGCCAAATTTGCAGATTATTTTGCCTTAATTTATGAAAAAAATGCATCACTCATGCATCCATTTTATTCCATATGACGGCCCCTGGTGTCTTAGACACCAAAATCCTTCCCCCAAAGAAACAACGAAAATGATACTAACAAATGTTGGCTTGATGCATTAATGGTATTAACCGTTTGGCTTGAACCCACGAAACGTCACACCCTATACAGTATTAGCATGATTTCCCTAGGATTCTAATCCAACGATATTGGCAGCTCGATGGCATCTTGATTCGTTCGTTTTGAATCACCACCTAACAATATTGTAGAAAGAAAACTAGTATACACCACAATGCTGTCCCGACGGACACGATGAGATGATGATGTTTCAAGAGTGGAGAATAGTCTCGTGGTTAACGATTATAAATTTATAATCCGGAAGAACATACAACACCTACTGAGTCCCTGCTTGTCGAAGAAGAAGACGACGACAAGGCAAATACCATCTAAAAGGAAATTGAGACTACAACCCAACTAAACCATGACCATTAACACGATCACAAATATAACCAGCATTAATGAATAATCTTCTTAAAGATGCTGTGATCCCGCTCGCTGCTGAGTAGTCGACGGCCTAGACTGGAGTAGGTCCTTGGCGCGGGGGCTGCAGCTACATTGGAGGAGTAGGTCCAAGGCTCGGGGGCAGGAGCTGGAGCTGGTGAATGGGTTTGCACTGTAATGAGGAGCTTTTGACCGCCGGCCTCACAATGCTCGCCTACGCCACAGATATACCACTTTCTTCCAGGTGTTGCAAGCACAATTATGTCGTTTCCAGAAGTTAGAGCCTCCTCTTCCGGCGGCACAATGCAGTTCTGAAAGCCCGTTCCGTTCACTTTGAAGACATTGTGAACTCCAACCGGATATTTAAAAACTGCACACAAAAGATATTATTATTATTATTATTATATGGTTGCTATATTTTTCTGTTAAAGAATCAATAATGCAATGACAGATCAATGCTTAAGAATTTTAGGGAATTATATGTAAGAACTTTTTTTTATATAAAAAGAAGGGATAGCATATTATTTTGAAGTGATCAATGGAAAAAATGATATTGAAAACACACACACTTTTAACCCTTTCTGATAGCTATATGAAAAGAAAAGGAAACGTTAAGCGTATTATATTAGAACAAGTAAAGACTAAAGTAAGAGAAATTAGCAATTTTAATTGATTTTAGTTACCAAGTTTATCTCCAACTTGGAATTTCTTGCCCTTAGCCCAAGCTTGATAATCAAATCCGATGGTCCATCCTGCCTCATCTCCGACAATAAACTCCGTTGCTACTACAATCGATGGAAGGACGACAAGGATGAAGGCGAGGATGACAGACTTATGGTTAGAAGCCATTGAAGATTAACGAGATTTATTCAAAAACTCTAATTAACTTCAAATGTCTTCTAATATGAGTCCCGGATGCATTTACAGTAGCCTAAGGGATCTATATATAGGACTGTTATGTAATGTAACCATCACCATTTGCAAACCAAATCGGCCATGGCCGGCACGGCCGTACCTCACAGACAAGTGTGCTGATAACAACAACCCCGAGAGAATGTGTTTGTGTCTCAATGCATCATAAGAATCCCCGTAACAAAATGTGCCATGCTATTTTATTTTGCGTTTCTTTCCAACATCATGATTGGCAGCCATTCGAAATATAAGGTGTTTATCAAGTATATCATTGCAAGGGTCTATCACACAGGGATCGCCGCACACGTGTCACATGTATCTTTTGGTTGGATCCACATGACCAGTCCACCTGTCATTCTTTGCACACCAGATCTTGACATGTGTCTTATGCACAGATGGTCAGGGCCCACCATTGAATGCGTTTAAGCCAAATACCTACAATATCGGCTTGTAATGCAATATCTCGGTTCTTTTTAATTGCCCAAATGGATATAGTAGAAAAGAAAACATTTACAATCATAATTTTTTTTTTAGCCCGTGTAGATCTTTTAAGTGGGACCTCTTTATGTGTCCTTGTATTGTGCTTAACGAACCCTTATGTTGCTCATTGCTGAAGGAAGGGGTCATTGGCTAATCACATATTACAATTGACAGAGTCACGAAATTTCTCAACAGGTATCCTGTTGTTAGTTAGAAGCAGTAGCTTGTATAATACTGTTGGGCGTCCCTCCTCATGGGAGGTGGGACCCACAGCCCAAGGAGTAAAACAGTCTTCTACTCTTTGCAAAAAACAAAAGGCAGAGAATAGTGAAAAAATTATTGAGCAAAGATGATAAAGAGTGAGAGACGGTTTTGGAAGGGAGAAAAGAAAAAAGAAAGAGGGGTTTCTTGGTGAGGTTCTTGGAACTATTTTCTCTTTATTGTTATTGGGTGATTGAAGGTAAAAAAAAAAAGTAAGATTTCTCTCTTTGTTTGGATATTTTGAGGCTGAGGTTTTCTTTTTTGGAAAAATAGAAGAAGATTGAAGAAGAAAGTATGAAAATTGGTGTTTCTTCAAGGAATTGTGAGCATCCACAAATCCGTTTTATTTTCTTCAAAGTTTTTTGGTGTAATCTTTTATATTGGTGAGATCTAACCTTGTAACCATTTCATATTTTATTTGTTGGACTAGTGTCCCGTGACTGTTCCCTTTAATTAGGGTTTTTCACGTTAAAAATCTTAACGTTTTGTGGTGTGTTTTCTATTGTTACTTTTATTGCTATTTCTTGTGATTATATATTACATTTTATTTTCATTTGGTTTTGCTCCATTAATTTGTACAAGAGAATAGGGAAATTGTGGTTTTCCAACAACTGGTATTAGAGCCCAGGTTGAAAAGGGTTTTTTTATCATGTGTAAATTAAAATGGAAGCAAACACAGGAAGCCGAATGATTAGTCTAAATGGAAAGAATTAGACTATTTGGAAAGAAAATACAGAGGATTTGTTATATTTTTCAAATATTTGTTTGCTCTTACTAAAAGTGATAAAACCAAGCTGACCAGAACGTCAGATGATGATTGAAGAAAGGTGAACCAAAAAACTATTGGTACGATTCGATAGTGGTTGGATAATCAAATGTATAAAACAGTCCAGATGCATGAAACAGTCCACTTAATAATTTAATAATAATAAAATTTGAATGACCAAAACACATGTATCAACTTTTCCTTTTAATAATAAAATTTGAATGTCCAAACTGTCCAAAACGCATGTAGTAATTTTTTTCTATTAAATATTTTTTTATTTTAAAATTATTAAAATACTAATGCCTATTGGTGTTCCAAAAGTCCCTTTTCGGAGTCCTAGAGAGGAAGATGTAGTTTGGGTTGACGTATAGTGCGACTTGTCAAACGTATTGGGTCATATGGGTTTCCACGTTCTCTCCTTGATCGAGATATCCTCTATTTCGCCCAATAAAGATTGATTGAACCATCAAAAGAATTCAGCCTAGAGGATAATCATGAAAATCTAATCAACCTATCACAATATAAATATGATGTTCGACAGATTAAAAATAATACGAATTATTGTTGTTTGTAATCTGTACACATTTATGAAGAAAAAATAAATAATTAAATCTCTTACTAAAATGGTTGTGGCATGATATCTCCAAGGGAGAGGTCGAGGTTTCAGTCCCCTAGGCAGCATCCCCAATGGATTAGGTTGATGCTTACCTTTTCTTGCCAATGGTAATGCGGGTTGTCCATGTGTGGCAATAAAAGGTCCAAGTGTCCATAGTAAAATAGAGGCTTTGAGACAAAAAGAAAAGTTGAGAGACTTATAATTCAATCCTATTGTTGAGAATAAAAGTAGGATAAAAAAAATGGTTCATTTGACCGATCCATTCAGCCCCAATCCTCCTTAAAATTAAGAAAACTAGTATGAGAAACGTAGTTTTTTTTTAAGGAAATTCCAATACCCTAAAGAAAAAAAAAATTTCTATATAAAGAAAAAAAAGTTTTTTCTATACAAAGAGAGTTGGATTTTCATCATTGGAGATAGAAAAATAAAATAAAATAATATATATGTTGTAGCTTTCATTTTTTACAAGGTCATTTTGCTCATGGGTTTAAAATGGGTTTTATACATTAGTGAACAATATTTTGGTCTTCTCTTCTTTTGAATCTGAGCAGAGACTAGGGTCTAAAAAAAAAATTGAGAGAATTATTTCAAAGCCCATAATAGACCATGTAAAAAAATGGTTTGTATATTTATAGAGGATGGGATGAAAAATGGTTCGTTCGTTTGATACAATCAATCCCAACCCAAAATGTGTTTTAAACCTAAGAAAACATATAAATTCCATAATAGTCTTAAAAAACATATACTTATTATTTATGAGAAATTTGGGCATTTTATAAGAAAATACTAATACCGAAGGAAATAAAAAATGGAGTAAAAAAAATTGATGGCCATAGTGATTGGGTTTATAGGAAATTCGGTTAAGGCCATGGGTTTATGGGAAATTCTGTTAAAACAATAGTAGTAATAAATATGAAATTTAGTTGAAATTTAGCGCAATTTTAAATGATGTTTTGCATGTGCTAGAAATCCATAAAAATATTTTTCCAACAATTTCATTTTTCTGGATATTTTCTGGATATTTTTTGAATAATATGGCTTAAGAATTTCTTAATCTAACAAATTTGTTTTGTCGAAGAATGAGATTTTGTTGAGAAACGATGTGAAAAAAAAGAGAGAAATTTTAAATTAAACACAATGAAAAATCCGGCAAAATTATTTTGTCGAAGAATGATATTTTGTTGGCATAGGATGTGCTAAAATGTATTTTTTAAATTAAATGCAATGAGAAATCTGAAAAAATTATTTTATTGAAGAATGAAATTTTTATTAACAAATGGTGTGCCAAAAAATAATATTTACAAATTAAACAAAATGAGAAATATAGACATATTTGTCTAAAGCATAATGTTTTGAAATAAATTATTAGAGATTGAGTGATGTCCTAAGTTTTTTACGTTCTAAATACTAGCTAGAACGTCAAAAGAATGGAGTTAAGATCCATAGAAAAATTATCAGTGATTGAAACACAACCATAATGGTTCAATGGGATAATAAATCACTAAATAATATGTGAAAACACTGAGTAAAACAAGATGAAGAGTAGTTCATCTTACCCATTTCCATGAAATAAATTCAGTGAAAATTTTGAGACTTTAACGTTGTGTAGGATGGGTTAATATATAAGACTCTTAATGAGTTTATAGATCTTTAAAGATTGAGGGTCAAGTTATAGTGGCACCTCAGAGAAACTCACCGATCTCAGTGTGGGAGTGAGGCCACTCCCAATGGGACGTAGGTTTTATTTAGAGCGTTGATAAACATGATATATACACATAGCCATAGCGTATAAGCCTTGAGAAACACCACTAAGATTGTATACTTATAGTTGAATCTTAGTGTACTATAGATATGTAATTCAAAACATAATTCATTACATGTTCTAGTACATAAAGATTCATATACAAGTGAAGGTTCAAATCTTTATATACTTTCATTTTATGCACAAATTTTAAATGCTCAGATTATTTTTATTATTTTGAAATTAAGGGGAATCGCTAATATTTTAATAATTTAAAAAATAGTCAATAAAATAATATTTAATGGAAAAAAAGTATTACACACGTTTTGGTCAGTTTGGTTATTCAAAATTTATTATTATTATATTATTAAAAGGCAAAGATGTTACAACATGTGTTTTGATCAATTTTGGTCATTTATTATTAAATTATTAAGTGGACCATTTCGTGCATCTGGACTATTTTATACATTTGACTAATCAAATTCTTTTAAACCCACATTATGGGGGACAGTTATATGCGTTAGACTATAGAACTTTACACCATTTAACCATTGGGTTTAATGCATCAAATGAAAGTCATCCAATGGCTTCTTTGTTCTTATATAAAGTGAGCTTTTTATGTTGAAAAAAGTAGAAGAGGTGTGTTGTGAATTCTTGAAATAGGAAAGTACAAGATTTGTGTGTTATTTTCATAGAGACTTTTGTAATTCTTATCTCTTAGCAAAAAATAGAAGTGGTGTTATTCGTACTAAGGGAGTGCAAGGTAAGTACAAGACAAAGAAATATGATGGGCTCGATTGTATCTTGGAGATTGATCATCTGAACCCTGTTGCATCGAGAGGGAACAATTAATGCTCGGAATAAAGTGACTATCAGACCATGCCCTTGAGTAGAGACAATCCATGTGATCCCTTATATTTTTTTCAACATTAAAAGGGATGGTTAAAACCTTAAGAAAGAAAACATGAAAGAGAAGGATGAAGAAAAAAAAGATAAAGAAACCACTATAGTTTCTTCTAGTGGTGATGTCGCACCCTGAAACCCATACCTATAGAGAAATGAATTTTGGTATGTGATATTAACACTTTTCATTGATTCATAACTTATATAAATTTTTTTATTTTCTTTTTCAATCATACGCAGCAGAATTGCATATTAACGCAACCAAACATTCTCTTATAAGTTTGACTTCCATAATATTCCATAGTCCATAAATCATAATCCTATAAATAATCCATAACATAGTCTGACATTCCTAATAAAAATAAATTGGTAATCTAACATAAACTAATCCATCAATTTAAATCAAGCACTAAAATCCACTATTTTATTACATCCCTTTCAAATAATTGAAAGAACTGAATTAAACTGAAATAAAGTCTCTAAACTGAAATAACAAGTATCTGGTCTCTAGTTGTTACTATCTAGAATTGCTATTCCGCGATCTCTTCCTCATAAATGGTGTCATATTTGGGTAAGTTTAACAAACTTAGCAAGAAAACAATAAATTAAGGAAACATTGGATCAAGACTTAGCAAGATTACATAAACGAAATAGATACTTTACATATTTACCAAATAATATATAGAACAATATAGTTCATAAATCAATCTTTTACAATACTAAGCATCTTATAGAAATTGTAGTTTCATATACAAAATAGAAACAATACTAGTCATACACTTTTAACAGAATAGTTTAGAAACATTATTCATATCATAGTCAAAACAGATCAGAACATATATCTAAAATTAAGCCAATACATATAACAGTTCGCATAATTTAAACCCTGGTGAGAAGGGTCCACTTCACACCATTTAAATCTAGGTAAGAAGGGTTCACTTCGCACCATTTACCTAGTGAGGTGGGTTTAACAGTTCACACTATATACTCGGTGAGGTGGGTTTCATCAATAAATCCCCTTGATGGGTAAGGTGGCTTTCTAATAGAACATAGAATTCTCTTGTAATTTCAATCAAATCATATAATTCATATGAACAACATATAACAATTCTTTACATTAACTCAATCAAAATAACATATAAGGACATGTTTGATCCTCTTAAGCATAATCTATAGAACATATTTTTCAAAACAATACAAATTTGTCCAGAACAGTACTCTTAAGAGTCATGAACAATAGGATGTAAAATCAGCACTTTTCTTTATAAAAATATGGTTCAATAACACTATAAATCTATCAAGGAATCAACATATATATTTTCTTGCAAATCATTAAAAAATACCTCTAAGAAGATCAAAATAATTAATGGAATAGTTTTCCAAGGCGCTGGGGCAGGAGTCGAAGCTAGTGAATGGGTTTGCACTACAATGAGGAGCTTTTGACCACCAACCAAAGATTGCCTACCCCCACATATATACCACTCTCTTACGGGTGTTGCAAGCACAATTATGTCATTTCCAAAAGTTAGAGCCTCCTCCTCTGAAGGTACAATGTAGTTCTGAAAGGCTGTTCCGTTCACTTTGAAGACATTGTGAGCTCCAGCTGGATTTTTAAAAACTGCGCATAAAAATTAATTTATTATTATTATTCCACTTGTTAGATCACATATGATCTAATGGTGGGGACTTATTAGGTTTTAGTAAAGTTTTTGCTTGAGAGGGAGTCTTGACAGCTTGAAAGGGTTAAACCCTAATATAAAAGAAAATAAAAATTGGAGAGGGTGAGAGAGAGGTAGTCGTATAGGTTAGATTTCTTCACTGGGTTTTCTTCTTCTCATGGTTTGAGAGGGTGAGAGAGAAAAAGGGTGTATAAAAGTGTGGGTTCTGGGTTTCAGATAACACTTATTTGTACGGATTTTCATTCTCATGGTGAAGAAAGGTTTAATCTTCTCTCGTTGCCTATCGAAGAAAACAAAATCCTCTCTCGTGGACGTAGGCACAACATCAAACCACATAAATCTTGGTATCTCTTTATTTTTCTGTGCTTTGATTTATTTTATTTATTTCTCTTGTTAATTTGTACTGGTATAATTGCTGCAAAACACAACATTATTATTATTATTATTATTATTATTAGGAAGAAAATGTTTTGTGATGAAAAAGTGTCTATAGTGTGTCTAGTGATTTATAAGCTGACACGTGTTGTGTTAGGGGTTAAAAACGTCCAAAAAAGTGTTCAAATGAAAAAGTAGATGTTAAATAAGAGACCAAATTAAAAACCCATCATGTGTCAATCAATGTCATGGCAATAGAGGTTTGTGTCCACACAGACAATCATTCTTCTCATTGGAATTATTTGGGCGCTATATTTTTCTATTAGAGATTCAATAATGCAATGATAGAACAATGCTTAAGAATTTTAGGAAAATATATGTAAGAACTTCTTTTATTTAAAAGCAGGGATATAGCTTATTATTTTGAAGTGATCAATGGAAAAAAATGATATTGAAAACACACACACACAATTAGCATTTTCTCATAGCTATATGAAAATAAAAGGAAACGTCAAAACGTATTATATTAGAATAATTAGTAATATTAAAGACTAAAATAAGAAAAAGTAACAATTTTAATTGACTTTAGTTACCAAGTTTATTAACTTTATCTCCAACTTGGAATTCCTTTCCCTTAGCCCAAGCTTGATAAATAGTCGAATCCGAGTGTCCATCCTGCATCGTCTCCGGCTATAAACTCCTTTGCTATTACAATCGATAGAAGGACGACAAGGATGAAGGCAAGGATGATAGACTTATGGTTAGAAGCCATTGAAGGTTAACTAGATTTACTCGAAACCTCGAGTTAGCTTCAAATGTCTTCTAATGATCTGAGACACGAATGCATTTGTGTCTATGCATCATAAGTTTCCTTTCCACGTGGTGATTGGTTGCCACTTGAAATATAATGTGCCTATCAAGCATATTATTGCAAGGGTCCACATGATCAATCCATCTACTCATCTAAGAGTGGTCTTTAAGCGCCATATATTGACACGTGTCATGTGCATAGATGGTCAGGGCCCACCATTGAATTGGTTCAAGCCAAATAACTAGAATATCCATTTTTTAACCATATGATCTCTTGATTCTTTTTAATTGTGTAAGTGAATATAGTAGAAATACACTAGATCCAATCATATTTATTTTGGCCATGTATATCTTCTAAGTGTGACAGGTTAAATTTTAGGTCTTGATCATCTATAGACCTACCATGTGTCTATATGTAGTGTTTAAGGACCCTTCTGTGGCTTTTTACCAAAATAATAATAATAATGGTGATGATGATAATAAAATGTAAAATAAAATAAAATAAAAGAGGACCCTTTTATGGTTCATTGCTGAATCGGACTCATTGGCTAATCATTGATTAAACTATTGACAGAATCATTGAAGAGGCGGGTTTGATTACCAGGCTTGGGCTAACGGCAAAGAATTCTGGTTTGAAGATAAACTTGTAAATTAGCTCACTACTAACTAGCGACATTATTTTCAATTATTATAATCCCCCTCTCATACAGATTTATTATAGTTATAATCTTCAGTAGTTTTTCCCCTTTTTATTTCTTTGGTAAAGATAATCTCCACTAAATTTGCATGAAATAATATAACTACATGGTAGAGAGCTATAAGCAGAAATTTTTCCTCCTTGACTATGCCAATTTCACATTGGCACAAATTTCCTTCTCACCTTTGATCCTTGGTGCTAAGTCAAATCATAAGACCAATTGTCGTTTATGGTCATTTGATCAACCACTAAATCAAGAGAAATTAGGATATTATGAGGGGAAGAGTTCTTCCCTCTATAAATTCCTTTTACCTCTATATCAAGGATTTTTTAAAGCCATAATGATGTGACAACAATAAAAAAAATTAGATATTGTTGAAATAATATTTTATTTGTAAAACGAAGTACTTATAGCACCGTAACTTAACACAACAATGGCCTAGGATAGTGGTGGTACTGTTGTATGTTGTCATTGTAGATACCCGGCATAGTGATATTGTTGTAAACCAGCCAAATGATAGTGGTAGTGTTGTTGTTGTAACCACGAGATGGTGAAAATCTATTGCAACTTGTAGAAACAAAAGTGAAAGATGGATGGTGGTGGAAGATGTTGATGGTGCAACCTATGGAATAATTAAATCAACTTCAAATGATGGAAGTATGATGGTTTGCCTATAGAACTATCAAATCAACTCTAAGGGATGGATGCCTGTGAAGGAATTAAATCAAATTTCAAATGATAGAAGAGTTATAACCTATAGAGGAATTGAAATCAATTCTAGGAGAATTTTTGTAAGAGGAAACTAAACTAGACTATGATAAAAGTCTCTTATGATAGAGGAATTAAATCAACTCAGGTAGGATTTCCTGTAAAAAAAAAAAAAAAAAACTAAATTAAACTAAGATAAAAGTCTCACATGAGTAGGGTGAGCATAGGCCCGGACCAACCTAAACCCGGTCTTGCTTGGCCTGAGCCTAGCCCATTTCCATCTCTTAAATGTTCCTTTTGTCACATGTTAAAGTAATTGTTGTTTCATATTTCCTCCAATATAAACTTGCCACCTGTCTGAATAACTTCTTATTTCAAATTTCTACAAATATTATTCCACCATCTATTCTTGTAATAGATGTAAGAATTCTTCTAAAGATATTTCGTCATCTATATTTGATGTTAGAATTTCTGTGAATTTTTATTCTTGGCTCCAATCAATCCTTTTTTTCTAATCCTTTGTTGATCTATGTTCTCTATGAATCAACAATTGTTTCATTCTCCCTTAATGAAGGTAATTCTGCTAATCATTAGAGGATAAATCATGAGACTCTTCACTTAATTTCTTCATACAATTAAAGACATCAACATCATCATATATATTTTCATCGTACACAAGATTGTCACAAACTAGTAATGACCAATACTTTTCTTTCAACTCCTAAACTATGTAACCATCATCAGCAACATCCATTTAGACTATTCTCTACAAGGAGCACATTTATAATATGGTGTTTTGGAAACCTCTTCCTTCTCATATTCTTCCAAAGTTGGACCTTCGAGTAGCATTATGCACTACAAAAGATTTTCAATTTGTCTCCTCAATTGTTCAAGCTCTTTTTGTCACAAAATCTAGGTTTTAATACCAACTAATGCATGCCTAAAATTAAATAACCCTAAAACATTGAACAAGAAAGAAAGCTGATTAGAAGAAGACTCAACTAACCCAAAAACGTCTCAAAGAGGAATCCGCAAACATGTGGAATAATTTCTTTTTTTAATTCTTTAAAAAATGTTAGACAAGTCCCTTACATACGTTTGGATGTCTTTATAAGGCCTTACAATAATTTTTAATAAACCCAAAAATAAAGGAAACTAATGCCTTAAAGATATGGAGAACCAAATTACCTAAAACATGTAGTATATTGGATACTTTTCTGTTATAGGAGTCCTAATATTTTAATATTCTTTTAAGCAAATCCTAATTAAATAGGAAAACTAAATAAGTTTTAAAAAAATTCACTTACTAAACTAAAACATATCTTTAACAATAAAATCAAATCCTAAATAAATTAAACATTTTCACTAGAAATAAAATGCTTGACACAAAAAAAACTCCTTATGTCTAAAGGCCTTCTTCTTAGAAATTATCGGTCAAACCTATCTTTGAAGTCTAAGTTGGCTTCTTACAAGTCTTGCATTAATAACGCTTTCAGGATGTCTCACCTAGGGCATGAAAAGAGAGAGAGAAAGAGAGACAAAGTGAGAGTCTCATTTTCACTCAGGGACAACAATTTAACAAACAAACCCACGTCTTGCGATCACAATGATAGTACCCTACTCAAAACTTGCTTGTAATTCTTCCAATTCTACATTCTTTCTCCAAATATTTTCATCGACACCTCCGAAATTATTTTTTACATTAAACTCCCAAGTTCTTATAAGTATCATAGTCAAAGCTACTCTCATGTCACCACTTTTGGTTGCTTGCATTTTGATTCTAAAATTAGATTAAAAATAGTGTTTTGTCTGAAATTCCGAAATATGGTCCTAGAGGGGGTGAATAGGAAACACTTGTGATTTAATTAGATTTTACTTAGTGTGCAAAGGAATCAAATACACTATGAATTTATCATAGACCACAACACTCCGTCATGCACTATAGTGTGACCTATAACATAGCGGGAGACGGGTTGATAAATTCCCTAAGGTTGTTTAAATTAATTAATTTTCTTAACCTTAGTTAGTGTCACTTATTTAAAGTGTTGGAAAATTTGCATAAATAAATTAAGCACAAAATAGAGACAAGACAAGATACAAACATTACACAAAAAACATAGAGATTTAAAGTGGTTGGGCACTTTGGGCC
>JAOXJP010075634.1:0-15151 GCA_025762735.1 Platanus orientalis
GCATATAGGTTGATATATCAATGTGTACTGAATATGGATGCTCCTTGTAGTGAGCTGATTTACCTTTTATTCCACAGTATGAAACGCAGTAGAGAATAAGTTTTTGGCCCTTGTTAATCACTGGTTTCCTTGCAATGGATAGCCAATAACCTTCTCTTCTTTTGATATAAGATGTAGTATACTCAGAGAGATAGATCACTCAAGTATTATCAATAACATAAGCTCAGATACGCAGTAAGCACACAGACTTCCGAGCTTTCAGACTAGCCGTATTCTCAGATAAGATTCTTTTTATTTTCTCTTATCGCTCTCTCTTCTTCTTCTAAAATCTAGGGTATTATTACCCTTTTATAGAGATTAGACTCATCTTAGTTCATAGGATTAGAGCTCTTTCAAAAGGACAAGTCTTGAGAAAAGTTGGATTGGAATCTCAAAAATAGAAGTCAATTTTTGTAAAACCCGCAACTGTGATGGATCACACTTTTTCTGTGATCGATCAAGAAAGTGTGATCGATTAGGCCCTAAGATCACAACTCTCGGGAATTTTATTTTTTGCCTGAAAATAGACTTGTGATCGATCAAGGTCTGTAATTTTTCTACACTTTGTCCTGTCCCTTCTTTTTGGTTTTGGGCCTTTTTTCTTTAACTTTTTGGGACAGTTACTAGTGCATTTTGGCCCCTTTTAGCATCGCACACTTATGTTATGGTCATTTTTAGTGGTTTTAGTGCATAGTGCTAAGTGTAGATATTTTACAAGGTTAGTGCATGTCATGAGCATCTTTGAGCCTTCTTCTTGTCAGTCTTCAGCTTTAGCTTCTTTGCATTAAGTCTTCACCCTGAAACTTGAGTTTGATCTTCATCTTTGGTACTTGTCTTGATCTTATAGGTCTTTAGTCCATCTTTGTCTTCTTTCTTCTAAACTTGGAGTACTATCTTGGACTTGACACTTACTTTACATCTCAGCTGTTTTGACATGACATTGACAATATATACACCTAACAAAAATAACCCTACGTCAATTCAAGACACCGCTTAACAAATCTCCACCTTGGCTTGAATTCCACTAAACCAAACTGAACGAAGCTCTTTGATTATCTTCTCCACCAAACCCTAAAGTGTATGCAATCAGTTCTCTTTCAAAATTGCTCCACCTTAAACAGTGTTCTTGAACAACCAAAACTATTCTTTTTGTTGAACCTCGAACCTTGTAACCGTCATTGCAAAATCCCCAAAACAAAAGAACCCTCAATCCGCAACTCTAACCTTTAGTTTTGATACTAGTTTGTTGTGACAGAATAGTACAACAGAATAAGCAATGGATCGGATTCAAATATGCAATGTATAGAAAATAAAACGATAAAATAGAAATGACAAAGAATAATCACACAAGAGTCAATATTTAACGTGGTTCGGCAAACCTGCCTACATCCACAGGCGAAGATGATCAATAACTTCACAAAATGGGAGAAGTCTATAGATATAGTAGAAGAAGGGTCATTGAATTTAAGGGGAGAAATCCATTTAAGTTTAGTAATTGAACCTAATTTTAAAAGTCTAAAATTTTGCTCAAAAGAAAAAAAGAAGCGAACAAGGAATTAATTAATTTGTGCTCATCTATCATTATACACATTCATTTGCACTAAATTTTCACTCTCTAGAAAACGTTTTTCAAACGCTCTTTTGACGTAGTATGTCAAGTTGTAGTATGCCAAGTTTCAAGAGCAAGACTAGAGAGAGTGTTTTTCAAACGCTCTTTTGACGTGTGTCGCGAAAAGTCGCAAACTTTAGGAAGCGTTTTGTTTTAAAACGCTTCCTAAAGTATGTCTAAATAGAAAAAAAAACTCAACGAATTTCTCCATCTCAACCTTCTAATCATTCTTCTTTACTTTTTCCTCCAAATCAAATCCATCGCTCTTCGCCTTCCCATTCTTCCCTCTAAAGTAGCTCCTCATCCTCATCCCTTCTTAGATCAAATTGCCAAATAATGGGGTAAAATAATACCTTATCTAGGGAATTTTGTAATGGACTAGAAGAAGATCTGATGGAGAGAAAGGTTGGAGAAGATTTGATGGAGAGCGTCTTGAGGAAGGAAATCAATCAGTGACGCATCTACTGTCTTAGGCGTGTCCACAAACTAGCAAAATCGGAGGTATATGTCTTCAACATATTTGACTACTACCAACTCATTATCAACATCTGTTGCATCGATGTTGACAATTGGATCCTTCTTGGGTTTATCAGTCAAGCCACAAGCAACCTAGGTTGGATCAAATGTGAATACAACAACCACATGAGCAAGAAGAAGTTATATGTTTCTCCAAGGGAAATTAGTGGGGGAAATCAAAAAGAGCAACAATACCTTGCTTCGGGTAGTAAGGATTGAAGTCATAGTCTAGACTTTCTTCCTGGATGACCCCCCTTCCCTGGACATTCTCCAACCTACAAGTAGCTTCTCTCGTTTGGTCTCCTCTTCTGTATCAGGGCTAATCTCGATTATTTTATCGGGTTTGGGCTTAACAATTACTTTCTTTTGAGTTGCCACTGCATCTTCTTTTTCGACGACCATGGCAGCAGCAACATCAAAAACAACTACCCCATCCACAACTACTACAACAACTGACTTTTGCTACTAATCAAGAAAATCCAAGTTGGATAAATCCAAGTCTGAAAACTTTTCAAATTCAGATTATACCTTATTTCTCTTTGTTGTAGCTTGTGCATTAGTAAGTAGTTGAGCACAAAAACTCATGAAGGAAACAATTGCATATTAGATAAATAAACAGAATAATAGGATGAGAGTACGAAAGGGGAGAGGAGAGGGAAAGGGGGGAGGAAAGAAACTTGCCTTGTAACAGGTCGACAGATCTGTTGCTATGGCTTCCCTTCCAAAGACCAAACAAGAACTAAATTATCAATGTCTCTGAGCGCTCATCGATTCTTTCCTTCGGTAGCAGCCGCATTCTTCTGCTTCCCTCCCCCAAAAATTGGCCCCCCACCTGTAAATATGTTCATGAGAGGGAAGCCTAGGGATGGGCAAGATGCATCGGCGTGGGAGGGGCTCAGAGCTTGATTCTCCATGACGTCTCCTTGGTCCTTCTATCATGTGGGTTGAGCAGAGCAGAGCAGAACATAGATGAGCAGAGCAATCGTATCTCTACGAGAGAGGATTGGAAAGGAGACGGTCGACGCCATCTCCCACCTTATGTTTCCTGCGCAATAGATGATTTTTCCCCCATTTTGAGCCCTAAATTTTGTGTGGAAAGAGAAAAGCAGGAAGGGAAGAAGGGAAAGTGAGGAATTCTTCCAAAGGTGTTTTTGCACGATGGCTTTTTGAAGTGTTTTGAAAATGCCTTGAAAGGTGTTTTTGCGCGGTAGCTTTTAGAAGCGTTTTTTAAAATGCCTCTAAAAGTGTTTTTAAGAAGCGTTTGGCTATTACAAGGTTTTGAAAACGTTGTATAAATAGCGTTTTTAGGTTATTTTTGTCATTTAACCCATTTAACAGCATTTTTAGAGTGTTTTTGAGAGAAACACTGTAAAATACTATACCTTTCATAGCATTTGTACAAAAACACTTCCTAAAGTATGCTGCTAAAAACCATTTTTGTTGTAGTATATATCATGTTCATATCTCATCTCATCTTATGCCTTCGTGTATGTGCATTCTTACTTCACATTTGACTATGATAATAATGGTTTAAGGAAGGTATGCCTGTTAAATGTGTTTCAGAAATATCATGTCAATGTACCTATGGATCGAAAAGAGCAAGTGAGCAACAATCCCAAGCTTTCATTAAGGGGAAGTGAGAGATTCTTCACACTGAAGATGTTGGTGGCACATATTAATGGAGTCTGTATTTTTATTTCTTTCATCAAATTGTACTCCATCCATGTATTTAGGTTTTGTCATGGAATTCCCAAATAGGGAGATTGCAAATGTAATGTTGTAAATTCCATGAGTAGGAAAATACATGGGTCGATAAGCTAGGGCTTGACATGTTCAAGTTAAAGTTTAGGAGGTTCTTGTG
Organism: Platanus orientalis; assembly: GCA_025762735.1. Taxonomy (NCBI): domain Eukaryota; kingdom Viridiplantae; phylum Streptophyta; class Magnoliopsida; order Proteales; family Platanaceae; genus Platanus; species Platanus orientalis. The sequence goes on from JAOXJP010075634.1 coordinate 4,026, forward strand.
TCTCTTATGCGTGAAGAACATCTTCAAAGCCCAAGAAAGTTCTAAGGAAGCTAGCTAGGATCATACGAGGACCAGAGTGACACGTTCACATCACATCCACTTTTGAAAAAAGTAAAGATGGTAAGTATACCCTTAGAGACCCTTAAGGCCCCTAACTCACCTCTCAAGTGGTTTGGAGATTGCTTTAAAGCTAATCTATAAATACTAGGGAAGGTGGAGCACTCTAAGTGAGTTGGAGCACTCCAAAGAGATAGAGAGCTCAAAATTGGAGTTAGAGCACTCCACCAACTCTCATGTTTTCCATTTCTTGCAAAGTTTCTCCCAGTTGAGCATTCCAAAATGCTCAGAATGCTCCACTGTAGAGTGCTCGAACCCAGTTACAGTGCTCCAATTTGAGCTTATCCAAGGGTTGTGGTGAGCCATGACCTATATAAAAGAGCATTTTTGCTCATTCAAACGTGAGGGTTTGAAAGATTTCTAAGGGAAAAAGAAGAGGGTTTTGGTCAAGTTCTTGAGCTCTACATGCTCCACACTTTCACTCAAGCTTCAAGCATCCAAAGAAGAAGAAGAGAGTAGTTTTTCTTTCCTAAGTGAGCTAGAGACAAGGCTCCATTGTTTGAGGAAAGATGAGGAAGGTCAATGAACGTTGGCACTTCACTCCCAAGGCTACAAACTTCATTCCCCAATGTTAAGGTAAAAGTTATTGCCATATTCATGGAGTTTGTTTTCATTGTAGATATTCTTATGGTTGGCTTTACTTATTGTTTACCTAGACCACCACTCTACTTGTAAATCCTTGGAGATGCCTATTCCAAGTGATACAACCCATTTGTGATTCACTTATACTTGCCTTCATAGAGGCTTAGTTATGTGATGTCTTATGCACATTTGCCTTTATTAGAGGCATCCACACATAACCCAAGGGCCCTTAGCTTGAGGAGAGAGTTGACCATATTAGCATATTTGGCTATCAAGAGTCACTCTCTATATTGGGACTTTGATTCCCTTAATTGGACCATAACTACCATACTCAATTATTTAGAACCATTGCACTCTTGTATCAATGGTCAGAGACGCTGTGTGACAAATTGTAAGACCTTGGCTTGGAGACAACTAAGGCCGTGCTTACTGGAGACACCAAACACGAGACTTAGAAAGGTTAGACCAATTACCTTGTAATCATTGTAAGAGATTGATTAATAAAATTGAGTAATTAAAGTGGGCGTAAGATCCGGTGTGGCCGAAGCACTATAGATCCTTGTGTTGTGTGTGTGATTGTGGTTTGTTAATTGCTTTTACATTTTTATATTTGCAAGCATTAGCACTTGAGCACTAAACACATTAATTGAGTTAAAATTACATTGAACAATTAATAATTAATTTATTGAAAGTAAAATTGGGGTAAAAGAATTAAATTTTTTAATTATATCCTATTGACCCCTCTCTAGGATTCACACTTAGAATTTCAATTTTAATAACTCAAATAACTTTTTAGCTGTTTAGGAAATTGAGTGGACTACGATTATTATTAGAAAATAGAAATGGGTTTTAGGCACTCATGGGTGTTAATTGCTAGTTGTCATTATTTGAATCTTAGCTCATATAGGAAAATCAATATAAAGGCTTATGGACACCCAAATCAAGATGGTAATGTTTGTTGGATTACTCATTTCTTGTGATTAAAGAATAAGTTTTCATGGGTTAAAATGTTTAAATTTTAGAGTTAACAGATTTGCGGTAGACTTTATGAAGAAGTTGAGGAGTTCTATATTTCTACATTTTTCTATCAAAAGTTTGGATTGATTGTACCGATTCCACGTCCATTGATCATACTCAATTGATGAGATCAATTCAATTCTCTGCTTCTTTGTGAATTGAGTATTGAGATAGATTTTTTCTTTTACATTTATTTTAATACATAAACCAAATTTTAAATTATTAATAAAAGCTATCTCCAACTAACCTAAACTTCTTGAATTTTTTTCTTATTATTTGTTAGTTCATTGCTTCATCTATTAGAGATTTACTTGATTGTTTTAGATTTTTCTTCTTCAGTTTGTGATGTTTTATTAGTATGGAGCTAGCATTATTCTGAATGATTCCTACTACACCTAGTGTATTTATCTCTATTTTCTATGGAACATTTACCATATTAATCTTTTGGTCCAAGCTGTGAAAGCTTCACACATTCGGCTTGACATAATAGCTTGCCCTTGTACACTTAAGAAGTGGAAGCCTTAATGCATCTTCTATCATGTTATGGCTAAAACTTCCAGGTATCATGGGAGGAGAGAGAGTCTAGATACTTACTGTAATGTGTGAAGTTTGATTTGGATGTGTTTTCTTCCTAATTATGAAAGTTTTCTCTATGGCTCCATGGTTTCTCCCCAAATTGGGGGTTTCCACGTAAATCTTGTGTTGTGCATGATTTCTCTTTATGTTTTGCTTATTGATTTTATTGCATCCTGTTTCTTCTACGAACAAATCCGAACCGTATCCACATATGTATTAGGGTTTTGGGCTATTTATATGTTTTGTTCTAGGGTTGTGTGTGAGGAGGAGAAAGAAAGAGTTTTTTGTAAATCATTTTTGGACATGTTTTCTTCTTGATAGTGAAAGTTTCCTCTGCGGCTTTGTGGTTTTTCCCCAAACTAGGGTTTCCACGTAAATCTTGTGTTGTGTGTGATTTCTTTTTGTGTTTTGCTTGTTGATTTTATTGCATCTTATTTCTTCTATAAAGAAGAAAGTAAAATGATCCTAACAATTTGTATCAGAGTGAGGTTTGGTTTGAGTGAGAGCAATGGTGACAACAACAACGGTGGAGGAACATGTACGGTTCAGTGTTGAAAAATTCAACAATATGAACTTCACTTTCTAGAAGATGCAGACAAAGGATTATCTTTATCAATCCCTTGGAGGAAAGAGCAAAAGGTCGGTGACGATGATAGATGCAGACTGAGAAGTACAGGATCGTAAAGCTCTAGGTATGATTCTCCTTTCATTATCTTCATTGGTAGCTTTTAATATTTCTAATGAGAAAACAACAGAAGACTTGATGTCAGCCCTTTGTCGAATATATGAAAAACCATCAGATTCCAACAAAGTATTTTCTAATAAAGAGTTTATTTAATATGAAAATGACCGAAGCAAAAACTGTGGTTGAACACTTGAACAAGGTCAATATAATTACCAGCCAATTAACCTCAGTGGAATCAATTTGATGGTAAGATTAGGGCCTTGTTGATTCTCTCATCTTTACTAGATAGTTGGGATGGTTTGATAATGGTTGTTAGTAATTCCTCGGGTTCTAGCCCCATGAAGTATGATGACGTGGTGAGTGTGATTTTCAATGAAGAAGTCTATAGGAAATTTACATCCTTAGGAGAAGCTTCAGGCAGTACTTCGAATATGGAAGGAAGATGAAGAACAACTGATAAGAACCAGGATTGGGGTAGATCCATGTCAAGGGGTATATCAAAATCTAAAAAACCTAGGGTGGAATGTTGGAATTATAAAAAGAAAATGAACTTGAAAAAGGACTATAGGACTCCAAAGAAGAACAAGCATGGTACCAATAACAAGGATAAGGAAGCTTCTACAAATATTGTCAAAGAAGCTGAAGATGCATTAGTTATAGCTTTGGACAGCAAGTCAAAGCCATGGGTGATTGACTTAAGAACATCCTACCATGCTACATCTAAAAAAGAACATCTCAAGAATTATATACAAGGTGACCTTAGCAAGGTGTTTTTGGGAGATGATTAACCTTATAATATAGTGGACAAGGGAGATGTTTTGATTAGTCTCCCAAATGGGGGAACATGGATGTTGAATGATGTGCATCATATACCTTGTCTGGAAAAAAAAATTGATTTCAGTAGGCTAGCTCGTAAGTTTAGGTTATAATATGGTTTTCACAAGAGATTCATCAAAAACCATAAAGGGTTCATTGGTTGTAGATTGCAGAAAGAAAGAAGGGACACTTTACTTGACATGAAATACAACTACCTCTATTTTAGTTACAGCTAAAGGTATAGATTCAGATATCTGGCATTGTAGGATGGGACACTTAAATGAAAAGGGAATGAAGATTCTCTACTCAAGAGAGAAGCTTCCTGGTTTAAAGGCATTGGACCTAGAGTTTTATAAGGACTGCATTTATGGAAAACAAAAGAAACTCAACTTTACTAAGGGTGCAAGGGCAATCAAACAGGAGTGGTTGGAACTGGTTCATACTGACTTATAAGGGCAAACTTAGGTATGTTCTGTTGGTGGCTCACATTATTTTGTTACCTTTATTGATGATTCAACTAGGAAATTATGGGTATATTTTTTTAAACATCAGTCTAACATGTTTGAGACCTTCAAGAAGTGAAGAACTACAATTGAGAATGAAATAGGTTATACGCTTAAGTGTCTCAGATCGGATAATGGAGGTGAATACTACAGTAAGAAATTTGAAAGTACTATGCAGAGAATGAGATTAGGAAAGAAAAAATAGTCCCCAATATGCCACAATAGGATTAAGATTACATGCAAGTTTTCTTAAGCAATTTTAGGTAGATACTTTCAACATAACAACATATTTATTAAATCGAGGACCTTTAGTGCCTTTGGATGACGGACTCCCAAAAGAATCATGGAAAGGAAAGTAGGTAAATCTTGAACACCTAAGAGTGTTTGGTTGTATGGCTTATATACATGTTGATGCAGATCAATGAGACAAGGTAGATCCAAAATCTAAAAGGTGTGTTTTCGTTAGATACGGGTCAGAAGAATTTTGCTACCAGTGTTAGGATAATGAAAACTAGAAAGTCATAAGGAGTAAAAACGTTGTATTCAATGAGAAAGTCTTGTATAAGGGCAAGACCATTATTTCAAGTAAACATGAGGAGTTTATGAAGTTTGAGGAGATTTCTAATGATGATGTGTAGGGTGTAAAGGAGAATAAAACACCAAATATCAAATGACATGGGGATTAGCAGATACTACCTCAAACACCTACTCCATAAATAAGAAGGGCATCCATGACACCTAAACCAACACAATGATTTTCTCATTCTCTATATTATTTCTTGTTGACAAATGGTGCTGAGCCAAAATGCTATGAAGAAGCATTTAAGGTAGATTCTCAGACTTAGTGGGAGCATGCAATGGATGAAGAGATGAAGTCTCTACTATCTAGTCATACATGGGACTTACTTCTACTACCAGATGAAAAAAAGGCATTAAGCAACAAATGGGTTTTCAGATTGAAAGATGAGAATGATGGGACCAAAAGATATAAGACCAGGTTTGTGGTTAAAAAATGTCAACAAAAAAGAGGAATAGACTATTCTGAATTATTTTCTCTAGTTATGAAGATGACAACTATCAGGGTAGTGTTGAACATAGTGGCAATAAAAGATTTACATCTTAAGTAGCTTGATGTGAAGACTATATTCTTTTATGGTGATTTAGAGGAGAAAATCCACATGGAGTAGCCAGAAGGTTACACTACTAAAGGGAATGAAAAAATGGTGTATAAGCTGAAAATGAGCTTATACTTGTTGAAGTAAGCACCAATGTAGTGGTATTTGAAGTTTGATAGTTTCATGACAGTAAATGGTTTTAGGAGATGCCATGCAGACCATTGTTATTATATTAAGAGGTAGGACCACAGTTACACTATATTGCTTTTATATGTTAAGGATATACTTATTGCAGGATCAAGCATACATGAGATAAATAATCTCAAGGATATGTTGTCAAGAGAGTTTGAGATGAAAAACTTGGGTGCAACTAAGCAGATTCTTGGTATGAGAATAACAAGAGATAGGAAGAACCAAGTGTTGAGGTTGTCTTAAGAGGATTACATTGAAAATGTTCTAAGAATTTTCAACAAGAAAAATGTCAAGCCAGTTAGTACTTCATTGGCGGGGCATTTCAAACTCTCTAATGAGTATTCTTCTATATCCCAGGAGGAGATAGATTACATGTTCAAGGTACCATACACATCAGTAGTAGGCAGCTTGATGTATGTTATGGTTAGCATAAGGCTAGACATTGTCCATTTAGTGGGAGTAGTTAGTAAGTTTCTAAAAAAACCAGAAAAGATGCATTGGGAGGTTGTGAAGGGGATTCTAAGGTACCTAGAGGAACTTGTAAAGCTGCATTGATTTTTGGAGGTTCTGGACTTAACCTACAAGGTTATGTGGATTCAAATTTGTTAGTAGATTTTGATAAACAAAGTACTATGGGGTATGTCTTCACCTTGGGTTCTATAACTATTAGTTGGGTGTCACAGTTAAAGAAGATAGTAGCATTTTCAAGTACTAAAATGAAATATATTGCTGCCACAGAGGCAAGTAATGAAATGGTTTAGTTACAAAACTTGATGGAAGAGTTAGGAAAGAAGCAAGAGAATAACATGTTATACAGTGACAACCAAAGTGTTATTCATCTTCAAAGGAATTCAACATTCCATGTAAGGATCAAACACATTGATAGGAGGCATCACTTCATACGTTCTCTTCTAGAAGAAAAGGTGTTGAGATTGGAAAAGATTCATATAGATGGCAATCCCGTAAATATGTTCACTAAGGTAGTCAATATAGTGAAACTAGAGCTATACAAACCTTAGTTGGTCTTCAGGCATGATGACAGAGCAGTTAAGCCACAGGAGATAGGAATCACATCAAGGAAAGAATGATATTCACAAACAGGGGCAGAGGCAGGATTTTCTACTAGGGGGAGCAAGTAAAAAATTTTGCCTTGGATTTGGTGCGACCCCTAATGTCAGCCTAAGGTGAGATTGACATTAGGGGCCAACACATCAGCACCGAAAAAGTGAATTACACTTTTTTGGGGATCCTTTTCACTTTTTGGTGCTGATGTGTTGGCCCCTGATGTTGGTCTCACCTTAGGTGGTCGCACCAAATCTTCAGGGAAAAAGTTATAGTTAAAAAATGTATGAATATACTTAGTGTATATCATTTACTCAAATAAATAATTATCATTAAAAGTCATTTACAATTGTGTACCAGTCGTTTATAATAAATAATTTCCACTAAAAATTCATATAGAATTTTAGTGGCAATTTGTTCATGACGAGGCCTTATGTTCTAAAAGAGTTGAATGATCTTCTCATTATTGATGGTATTGAAACCATCTTTCTCGATATAAGTGATTAAACAATCATTTATGCAATTATCTCCCACATATACCCTTAACTCAACACGATTAATAAATGGATTATGTTTGGGTTAAACCATATACTTATATAACCTTAACAAGACACCTAACCCACCAACATAAATTGCTATGCCTACTTCCACGTCCCGCACAGAGGATATACCCTTGTTCATGGGGTTGAATCATCTCCAGTTTGAATGGACTGATATCATGCCAATACCAACTAGTGCATGTCATGCCGGTACCAACTAATGAACCCTTCATCCATCACCTTGTAATAGATAGTTTCTATCTGAAAATCTCATTTTAGATATTTCATTTCTTCTCCTTCTCGTATTCAAATCTAACAATAATGTTTCTCCATGATTGTTCATAAGATTAACAACATTCTAATCCCTTATTAGAGAGTTGTTGCATTTGGATCTCTGAATCTCCTTAGTTTTTAATTTGCTATTTTGTGTCTAATCTAATAAGTTTTGGCATGGATTTAGGTTGCATTTTTGTATTAGGCAAGGGAAGCAACTAGACTTCTATTAGTGAAGAGAATGTAGAAGGATTGACCGATGTTGAGTTGTCAAATTCTTAGTTAATGGCGTTGGAGTATCTTGACCGAGAGGATCTTCGCAAGAAAGGCAAGGATTGGTAGAATTTGGTATAATTGATACAAATTTTGCTATTTATGGAAAGTGGCAGAATTGCAAGAAATTTGATAGGCTGAAAGGAAACGATGAGATCTTCAAGATCCCTTAACAATGTACTTTTCGTCTGTAAGCCAAATTCCATCATTTAGGCCTCGAAAAGGGCGTATTTGCTATTTATAGTAAAAATCTGTTTTAGGCATAAAAATCTAGTTTCTAGGCATGTTTTCTATTTTTCGTTATTTGCTTTCCTAATTTCGTTTTAGCCCGAAATAGTATTTATGTGGCATTGTAATTCGAAGGAAAACATCTTGGAATTAATAATATTTTCAAAAGAATCCTTTTTCTTTTCTATTCTGCTACGTCAGTTGGTATCAGAGCTTAGCATCTTCCTGTGATCATTTTTTTCATCAGTTTTCATGGCTCGTGGTCGTGGTCGGAGTGGGCTGATTCCGAATGAGGAAGTCCCTAACCGCGAACGCAGTATACAAGACGTGATGATTAAAGATCTGCAGAGACAGGTTGTGGAGTTGACCCGACGTCTAGCAACACAAAACTTGGAAGATCACGATCTGGATGATCACGATTCAGAATCTAGTTTTGAAAACTCATATCGCAATACTGTTCTGGGTCAGGAACAGCGTGGTCGGGATGAGTGGTATGGAGACTTCAACTTCCGAGTTGAACTTCCAGACTTTTCTAGCACTTTACAAGCTGAAGGATTCGTTGATTGGCTACATGAAGTGGAACAGATTTTTGATTACAAGGAGGTTCTAGATCGTTTGAAGGTGAAACTTATTGCCATCAAATTGAAAGGACGAGCATCTGCTTAGTGGGAACAATTGAAGCGGTCCCGAGAAAGACAAGGAAAATCGAAGATTAGCGAATGGGAGAAGATGAAGAAGAAAATGAAGGGTCACTTTTTACCCTTTGGATACATGCAATCCTTATTCCAATGGCTTCAAGCATTGAGGCAAGGTGCGAGATCCATTAACGATTACACAGAAGAATTTTATCAATTGATTACCCGGAATGAACTGTCCGAAACTGAGGAGCAACTGGTCGCATGGTATCTAGGTGGTTTACGGCAGTCCCTACAAGATGTCCTTAGTTTCCACTCCCTCTGGATAGTTTCTGAAGTCTACCAACGTGCTTTGGTTGCCGAAAAACAACAAACCAGGAACAATACCAGATCTGCACCGAGGGGCTATCAGAATGCACGGGGGTTCTATCCTCAGGAACCTCGTCTTATCCCACAGTCCACACAAGGCTAGAGTTCCAACCCCAACATCCGTTGTTTCAAATGTGGAGAGCCTGGTCAATGATCAACTGAATGCAAGAAACCTGTTAGTAGAACGGGTAAGAATCTCCTGATTGAAGATGAGACAATGGAAGAGGACGTCGATGTCAGAGATCTTATTTATGATGATGGCGATGGCAATGACGAGGAGGTTATGTATGGAGATGGGAATGCCACTCTTATTGTTAGAAAAAGTCTGTTGGCTCCAAAAAGACAATTCTAAAGAAGATTAGTTGAGAACCATCATTTTTCATACCACCTGCACGATCGCGGAACGAGTTTGCAAGGTGATTATTGACAGTGACAATTGTGAAATGTGGTGTCAGAGGAGGCGGTTAAGAAACTTCAACTCAAGACTGATAGCCATCCAAACCCCTACAAACTATCATGGTTAAAAAAAAGGAGTGAAGTAACAGTAGATAGAAGGTGTTTAGTTTCTTTTTCAATTGAAAAAAAAAATATTTTGATAATGCATGGTGCGATGTAGTGTCTATGGATGTCTGTCATTTATTATTAGGTAGACCTTGGCAGTATGATTGAAGCATTGTCCATGATGGACGACGGAATACCTACACTGTGAGCATCAAGGGAAAGAAGTTAGTGTTAGCACCTCGAAGAGAATGAATCATTTCTGTACCAGTTGTCAAGGAAGGCGTCAATCTTTTGTTCATGTCCCGATTCTTGGAAGAAGTAGGAGAAGAAGGTGTAATGTATGCCTTACTACCATGTGAAAAGGGACTAGAAGAAGATGGGAATGTGCCTGTGGAGCTACAGGAGGTATTATCTGAATTTGCAGATTTGATGCCTGAAGATCTACCCCCTAGTCTATCGCCAATGAGAGATATACAGCACCAGATTGATTTCGTGCCAGGGTCAGTCTTGCCTAACAGACCAGCTTATCGCCTCAGCCCGCAGGAGTCTAAAGAGTTGCAGCGCCAAGTGACCGAGTTATTGAAGAGAGGCTACATTCAGGAAAGTATGAGTCCTTGTGCAGTTTCAACTCTATTAGTTCTGAAGAAGGATGGTTCATGGCGTATGTGTATTGATAGTAGAGCTATTAATCGGATTACAGTGAAGTATAGATTCCTGATTCCCAGGTTGGATGACATGTTGGATCAAATATCGGGTTCTAAGGTCTTTTCTAAAGTTGATCTTAAGAGCGGGTATCACCAAATCAGAATTAGACCTAGAGATGAGTGAAAAACGGTGTTCAAGACATCATGGGTTGTACGAGTGGATGGTCATGCCCTTTGGTCTGTCCAATGCTCCCAGCATATTCATGAGGTTCATGCATCAGGTGTTGCAGCCTTATATGGGAAAGTTCGTTGTTGTGTACTTTGACGACATACTTGTCTATAGCCCATCCAAAGAAACGCACCTGGAGTACCTGCAAGAGGTTTTTGGAACACTACGGAAGGAGTGTTTATTTGTTAATCGGAATAAGTGTTTCTTTTTCACTTCCTCTGTTACTTTTCTTGGTTTTGTTGTGTCTACTGATAGTGTTCATACAAATCAATCTAAAGTGGCAGCAATCCTAGAGTGGATCACACCTAAGAGTCTACATGAGGTCCGAAGCTTCCATGGATTGGCATCGTTCTATAGACGGTTTATCCAAAATTTTAGTACATTGATTGCCCCTATCACATGCCTAAAGGGCAGAACTTTCCAGTGGACTAAAGAAGCTAAAGCAAGCTTTCAGGTGGTGAAGCAAAAGATGACCGAAGCACTTGTCCTTGCTGTCTCAGACTTCGATAATATTTTTGAAGTTAATTGTGATGCTTTTGGAGTTGGTGTTAGCGGTGTTCTGACTCAAGAAGGGCGTCCGGTTGCATTTTCAGTGAAAAGCTGTCCGGATCTAAGAAGAATTATTCTACTTATGATCTGGAATTCTACGCCATTGTGTAGTCTTTGAAGCATTGGCGTCCTTACCTTATGCAAAAGGAGTTCATCCTCATCACCGATCATGAGGCCTTGAAGTACATTAATGGCCAACAGAAGCTTAGCCGTAGACATGC
>JAOXJP010075645.1:0-15151 GCA_025762735.1 Platanus orientalis
TGTTATTTCAATCTCTAGTAATCTTAATTCCTAATACATTATAGGTTTCACCAATGTCTTTCATTTCAAATTGGGTTTTTAACCAATCTTCAATTTCTATGATTTTATCCAAATTATTTCCAGCTAATAAAATGTAGCTCCCACTAATCCAAGTGTAGATACAATGATCAAATTTATTGGCAACAAAACCATATCCTAGGATTATATTATGAAAATTATAATACCATCGCCTAAGAGATTATTTTAGACCATAAAGAAATTGTTTTAGTTTATAGACCTTATCTTCTTTACCTTCAATTTCATACACTTCAAGTTGAGTCATATAAATGTTTTCTTTAAGTTCACCATTAAGGAATGCAATTTTTACATATATTTAATGTAATTCCAAATCTAAGTTGACTACTATAAATAATAATATTCTAATAGATGTGAATTTTGCTACATGAGAATAAGTTTCATCATAGTCCTCTCATTCTTCTTGTGCACATCCCATAGCTACTAATCTAGCTTTATATTTATCTATAGTTCTATTTGGTTTAATTTTCTTTTTAAGTATCATTTACAATTAATGCATTTTCTATTTTCAGGTAAATCTATTAGTTTTCATACTTTATTTTTCTCTGTAGACTCTTTTTTTTCTTTGATTGCTTCTATCCATTTAGATGAATCTATTGAATTCATTACATTACTATAATTAATTGGATCATCGTAAACTTCTTCATTTAGTAATACAAAATAATCATTCATATAACTAAGAGAATTTCATTCTCTTTGAATTACAATTAAAATATCTTGAGGTTATGATTTTTCTATTATTTGTTCATCTTCTTGTATTGTTTCTTTTTCTTTTATTATTTTAAATAATTCCACCATTTTTTTTGAGTTTATCATTTTCTTAATTATCCTCTATAAAATATGCATCTCTATTTTCAATTACTTCTACTGATCCATCTGAATGTTGATCACAAATCTATAACTTTTAGAATTTTTAGAATATCCTATAAATGTACACTTTATGGTTTTAGGATATAATTTATTTATATTTGGTCATAAATTTTTTTTATATGAGCAGAATTACCTCAAACTTTTAAATATGATAAATCTAGTTTTCTACCAATCCAAAATTCAAAAAATGTTAGACCTATTGCTTTAGTTGGGACTCTATTTAGTATATAAGTGGTAGTAGAGAATGTCTCACCCCAAAAATTAATACTAAGTTTTGCTTGACTAAGCATGGATTTAACTATGTCTAGTGGTATTCTGTTTCACCATTCAGCTACTCCATTTTGTTAAAATGTATATGGTATAGTTAAATAGTGAATTATTCAATTTTCTTTACAATAATCATTAAAAAATTCAGATATGTACTCTTCACCTTTATCGGTCTTTAATATTGTTATTTTTCTTCCTAATTGATTTTCTACTTCTGTTTTATATTCTTTAAATATTTCTAAGGCATTTGATTTATTTTTTATTAAATAAATGTGCCCATATCTTGAATAATCATCTATAAATGTTATAAAATATTTCATACCTCTATGATTTTTAACATTTATAGGATCACATATATCGGAAGGTATTATGTTTAATAGTACTTTAGATCTTTCAGCTTTTGGATATGACTTTTTTGTCATTTTTTCACCTAAGCAAGATTCACATGCTTTCATATTTAGATCTAATTTAGGAATTAGTCATATTTGAGCCATTCATTTCATTTTGTTATAATTTATATAACATAATCTCATATGCCATAAAATAGAATTAACATCAAGCACGTAAGACACATCTATATAAGCAGAGGAAGAACTAGCTACTACATTAGTATAATCAGAAATGTTCAAATGGTAAAAACCATCAATCTTGGTCCATTGTACAAGAATTCTCCCATGTTTCCCAATAGAAATTTTAGAAGAATGGAAACGGATTTCAAAACCTTTCTCATCCAAACGTGGCACAGACAGGAGATTGCACCTCATAGCATGTGCATAGAAAACATCAATCAATGGAAGATTTGTTTGTCTAGGCAACGCTATCTTCAATGTACCAATGCCAAGCACATCACAATATGTGTTATTTCTCATGTACAATTTGTGGTTGCCGGCTTTCACCTCCTTCATGTCTTCAAAGTTCTCTTTCATTTTAACCACATGACAAGAAGAAGTAGAATTCACCCACCAAGCACGGGAGTCACAATCAGTTAGAAGTGATTCAAAAACCACACAAACTATGTCCCTAGGTCCTTTAAGTTTGTTTTTATTTTATTTTATTTTTAGAATAATTAAATTTGTGATGACCAGGTTTTCTACTTTTGTAATAGTTTCCCTTCAATTTTCCATTAAATGTATTATTTCTTTTATTGAATTTGTTTCCATTTCTTTTGAAATTTTTCTTAAAAAAATTGTCATTTCTAGATTTCAAATAAGAAGGGATTCCTTCAACAAAGTGAGACTCATTGGTTTTCTTTTTTGCTCTTCTTTCAACTTCAACTCCTAACATCATAGGTAATGTTTTCATGGTTACTTGGTTTCCTCACAAATTTATGGCTACAACTACTAAATCCCAGGAATTTGGAAGACTGTGTAACACAGTAGACACTTGCATTTTATCTGGAATCCGATTTCCTACTACTGTCAATTCTTTAACAATTACAATCATTTTATTTACATGTTCAGTAACATTTTCACCCTCTTTCATTTTACAAGAATTATATTTCTCAATCAAGAGTTGAATGTAAGTTTTGGATGCTCTACCATAAGATTCCTTATTTGCTTTAAGCATCCTTGGCAATTTTGTGTTCTTCAAAAATTATTTCTAAGTCCGGGTCCATAAAGGTGAGCATGGTAGACTTAGCTAGTTTGTCATATTTAACAAAGCGATCATAAGTTGTCCTAATTGCGTCACCGACTCTAGGTGGAACTATAGGAAATGGTGTATATAACACATTCAACTTTGTCATGAAATAACATGTGTCTTATTCTACGTTTTCATGTTGAATGATTAGAGTCATTAAGTCTTTCAATTTGCTAAGTTCTATACTAGCAGCCCTAGATGCCATTTATATTTATCAATAAAGTACTAGGGAATGTCAAAAGGAGGAGTTGGAATGGACTGACTCATGTGACAGCTTATTGTTACCAGTAATGACTTCAAATAACCTCAAGTTGACTTGGTGAATGCAATCTGATGCAATTGTAACCACTGGTTTGTCTTAAGAAACAAAATCAACTCCACTATGGTTCAATGTCACAGGCAAAGGTAATGGATATGGATGTGCAACTAGGTGTGGCGATCCTCTTAGTGTGTGTGATTACAGAGTCCTTGAGTAAACGACAAACGTCCTCACTCTTGATGAGGATAGAGATGAAGCTCAGTCCGAAACAATGAGAAAACACACCTGACCGTCTTATACACCAAACAACTTCAAGAAGCAGCCTCAGATCAAATTAGTTGTGTTGCGGCTTGCATCATCTATACACAACAAATTTGATGTATCTTATAAAGAGAAGATAAGCACAATCTATGTGTAGAACGGTGTCTTCAATTAAGACAACAAATGGGTGCCTATTGAGAGACACTGTGTGGATTTTGAAGAGGCTTGGATAAGGATGTTAACCCAAGTTTTCCCACTCCGTGTTGAAGACTCCCACTTGAAGTGTTGGGGTTTGAAAAAAATCTCTTACTCTCTCTTGACGTAGTGGAGTTGCATAAAACTCTTAAATAATTATGATGATAAGAGTTAAACTTGTAGTGGTCTCCATTTCTCCAAGATGTTACTGATCAAGAACTTAGTTGTTGAGATAACACTGACCTTGAAAATGAAGATGAAATCTACCTTGCGTTAATGACAGGATCTAACAATTTGGCACCAAATTGGATTGAGCATAGCTTTGGAGAGACAAGGCAGCGGTGATCCCCACTTTAAGAGATCAATGATTGAAATGTGGTTCCGTGGGTTAGATGAAAACGTTTCTTCAAGTTTCTAGCTTTGACAGTGGTATTGTTGGTGAAGCAGCCCCTACTGATCCAGGATACGAACAATCACTAGTTGTCACAGGATTTGTTACCAATGTAGATAAAATAAAAATAATAACAATCACAATGGGAAGAATGATGGGATTGCCTTCTAGAGAGATAAAACTCAAATATGTCTTTGATTGAATTGAGTTTTCTCTTCCAACGGGATTTAACAATTAGGTGGATAATATTTTGTGTGTTCTCTCTCCTTTCACATGAGATCCATTTATTTGTCTCACATCACTTCCAAAAGAGCTCTTCAACTAATTCTTTAAAACAAGGGAAGACTAAAGTTTATTCCCTCAACTCCCCATAGACACTTTAGGCCTAATCATAAAGATTTTACCGAAGTCGTTGAAGACTTGATTCACTTTTCTTACGGTCCACTCTGACCAAGCTACCTAAGCTGGTCAGAAAAGTTTCAACGTCAAACGTCTCACTTTAATAAGATGCAACATGTAATTATATGTCAATGTATTTTTTTTTAATAAATAAATATATATATATATATATATATATATATATAATGCATGATATAAAGTGTGCAGTGTGTGCATAGGGACAAGTTTAACCAGTGGGTTGAAGCTTTGATTGAACCAGTTTTGTTCATCAACCATAACTATACACTTAATCGAGGGCTTGTAGCCACACGATTCAATAGAAACTAGGGAAAGATAGTGGTCGTTAGACTTTGATAATCACCAATCGGATGACTTAAATCACTATTAAGTTCCCTATATCTATGGATTCTCTTGTGGATGATAGAAAAGAGAAAATAGGGTAATATGAAATGTTTACAAACTTCCTTTTAATTTATAGATCCCCACAAGTTTCCGAGGATCACCATAACCCTTTATATGAGTCTCTTTCTTTTTGAGACATTGTATGCATACGGATTTTCTCCTAAAGATGTGTCCCTCCAACTCAATGGCCGCACAAGAGGGGGAATCAATTCACTTTTTGGAGGTGATGTGACATCTCAAAAACTGATTTCAGGCCCTCTTAAAAGAAGAAATGTTTCCCATGTCTAAACGGTAGGAGTTACACATGTGATCATCCAACTGCATGGTTTTTTATTCCTTAACTGATTTGCCCTTAGATTATGAACACACGTTCCATCGATATCATTTTTTATCTTTCCTACCATAGATTGTTGGTTTTCTCTTGAACACCTCTAAGGTGGTGCCCCTTATGAATAGACAAAGAACCTAACTATCTTATGAAAAAAAGAAAATGGAAGGTAAAATAAAGGGGGAGGCTAGGGGGTAATTCTTAGCTTTTCACCAAGTTGGTGCCCTTTTATTAAATTTAGAGGGTTTAAGGGCCTTCCAAATCTAGGAGGCTCTAAATCACTCACCTATCTATTAAATCAAAAAGTCTAAGCTGTTATTTCTTTAACAAAGTAAGTGTACGAGTATGGCAGTTAAAGCATCCCATTTTGGGTGAATGTTGGTTCTTAGGTCATTGACTATAGGAAGAGGATACTTTAAAGTGTGTCAACTAAAAGGTTAAAACACTGAATCATGACAATCATCACTCAATGGCGTGAAAGAAGATGATCATACAATGGTAATTATTATGGATCAATTGGAATAGAGAAATTTTGGAGGAAAAATCATGGCTCCTTGTGATATGTTATTGCTACAGCAGTATCACTTTAGAAATACTTAAATGGTGGAAATTCTTCCTTCTTTATCAGGCAGGGCCCAGGCGTTCCAATGAACTTAGAATGAGTAGGTTGTGAACTTCAATGTGTCTAATGATTATAGTAAATTTTAATTCAAAGAAGGTAGAGGTTTGGTCACGAGATTCTTCTCATTTTCAAACGGGCAACCCTAATTGATTGAACCATTATCACTGTGAAAGAAGTTCAGGCGGCAAAAGGTAGCTCTATTAATCTACCCATCAGGAATCATATCGTTGGATGGAGATTATGAAGTCTGAAGCAATCATTCGTCTTTTTTTTTTTTTTTTTTTCACCCCTAAGGATTTGGTAAGACTACCGTAGGTCACCTTAAGGTAGGACTGATATTAGGGACAGACACATCAGCACCAAAAATTGAAGAGCATCCACCAAAAAGTGAAAATCACTTTTTGGTGCTGATGTGTTGACCCCTAATGTCAGTCCTATCTTAAGCTGACTTTAGGGGTACTACCAAATTCCACATCCCACTATGCCATTTGACAGGATGCACACCGGCTTTTTAAAAATAAAAAATCAAACAAAAGCTCCAATCAGAATTTTTTAGCAGATGAATCTTTATCTATACCCTTGATAGCCACCAGGGGAAATTATAGAATCATGTAATAACCATTGATAAGGAGGATCTCCGCTTGGCTATCTGATTTATTTGTGGACCTTTAGGTAAAACCCAAAGAAACCCACTCCAGATTTGGTAGGGCAACTTGTAGAATGCCTAAAGTAAGAATGACATTAGAGCCAACACATCAGTGCCAAAAAGTGCATCCCCAAAAAAGTGTATATCACTTATTATTATTATTATTTATGTAATGTGCTACTAAAGAGGGTTTTCAAACAGTTTTTTATTTATTTTTATTTTTTTGGTAAAAACTGTTATAACTTTGACAATAAGCTTATAAAACCCCTATTTAAAATAACTTACAACTCAATTACAAAAACGAAAAGTTACCAAATGCTCCAAAAGTTAGGATCCACATGGTTTAAACAAATCATATCTGTGCAAACACGGACAATTAATATAATTAATTTTTAAGAAAAGTAATTAAGTTGTTAATACAATATATTAAAGTGAATTTTACTTCCGTTATGGGTAAATTTAAAGCTAGGGAGAGGAAAAAGTTAAGAAAGAAGCAAATTTCCTGTCTAGGATGGTGTCCAGGGCACAAGGTGAGATCATTTGGAATAAAATGGGTGGGAATTTGAATTATGATCTAACCCCTACCTCCATGTGAAGTCACCTGGTGTCCTGGACACCAAATCCCGACAGAACATCTATTTCGTTAAGGACTAAAAATGGAATAAAATAGAAAGAAGAGAGATTTGAAAGAAGAATAGATTAGAATTTGAAAAAGAAGGAAATAGAGATAATTAAAAGAAAATTTAAGAATAGATTGAGAAGAGATATTAGGGACGCATATTTGCATAGCTTCCTCGTAAAAAATAACAAAACTCTTAGAAAAGCAGTATATAATTTTTTTTGATAAAACATAGTGAAACATGGTATGATCACTTTGTGATTGAACCGAAGACTGACACCTAAAGTGTATAGCATTATAAGCATAATTTTGACAACCAGACCGGCCATTGGAGCGATAAGGTGGATGGTTCAGGTCAAACCAATTCTAACCATCAGTTTACATGATCTAATCGTGGTTCGCTTCAATCATAAGTAAATGTAATAAAATACCAAAAAATAAAAGAATTCATAATGCATAAGAAGGCTTATGCATGGGTTTTAAATTTTTAGAGATAACAAAAAAAAAAATGTAATAAAATACTAAAAAATAAACAATTCATGGAAAGTGTGAATAGAATTTGGAAAGACATTTTTTTCTTCTTAATTTGGTAAAAAAAAAAAAATCGGTTTATTTATTAGAGTTGGGTTTGTAAAAAACCAGATGGTTTTCTTCGGTTTTGACCGGTTTTATTGATTATATTTGGTTTTTGTATATAACGGATTTAAGTTTTCATAGAATCATTTTAAGGTGACGGTTCTGGTGAAACCGGGTCAGACTGTCAGGTCCAATCCGGTTCTCAAAACTATGGTTATAAGGGTAAAAAATTGTAAATACACAAAATAGCACCAAATTCAAAAAAAACAAATCACTTGTCAGATAAATCCAGAAACCCTTTTATTTTATGTAAGTTGCTTGTGCTATCAAATGTTTTATTTTTGACACGACCCTTGAATCCAATATGAACCCAATACAAAATAACCAGGTTAGGGTTGATGGCAAACGTGTTTTGGGTCAAAATGGATCAACCCACTCTGACACTATTAATAAATAGGTCACATTAGGGCTAAGGCATATAGTCGTAAACCCTTAACACAACACGAATATGACCCACCAACATGAATTACCGCATGACCTGTGAACCCAACATGCAATAAGTGGGGTTACGGTTGGCTGTAAACATGTTTTGGGTCAAAACGGATTGACCTGTTTTGATACTATTAATAAATGTTTCAGATTAGGGTTTCGCCATATAATCATATGCCCTTATCCTGACACGATACGAACCTAACCTGCCATCATGAGTTGCCACCCCTAATTTTTAGGGCCTGAAATCCTCTCTGCCACCTCCCTTGTGAGTCACTCAATGGCTACACAAGGGAAGAATCAACTCAGTTTTTGAGATGTCACATCACCTACAAAAAGTGAATTGATTCCCCCTTGTGAGCCACTCACTGGCCACACAAGGGGGGTGGCGTAGAGGATATCAACCCAATTTTTAGCATTAAAAATTAGGTGAGAACGAATCTTGTGAGAACTGTGAAAACGGCATCAGGTACTAGTACATCAGTGCCGAAAAGTGACAAGTGCCCCCAAAAAGTACAAATCACTTTTCGGTTATGATGCATCAGCCTCTCTGGTGCTGTTTTCATGGTTCTCACGAGATTCGTTCTCACATAATCCCAACCCAATTTTTAAGAGTTCGAATCATCTTCAGTCTGTTTGGAGCGTCAGAACGCCGGTATAAACCCAGCATGTCACATGATATCGAATAAAGGCCTTTTGGAGTTGAAATCGTCTGCTACAGGTTGAAGTGTGGTAAAGTCTAGCATCGCCCACAATGCAACACTTATCCCAAAAAATTGGAAATCACATACCAAAAGTAAAAATGACCAATCAATTTTTTCTTTTTGCACTTTGGGGATACGTGTCGCACGGTGGACGATGCCAGAATTTACCATACTTCAAGCTGTATTAGACGATTCCAACTCGGCATTTATTTGGTAACTCCGCAGGAGCACTACTACATTTACTGAAACACCCTCCTTTATTCTACGAAAACACCGGCATCGCGTCAACGGCCTGATTTTCCTCCAGTACGACTGGAAATGATTCTATCAACTAATGAGCTGTGTTTCCCGGGACTCTCTAGCTTCCCTTCCTGGGGAGCGTCTGGCGGACCAAAATGAATTATCGGAGTCAATAGGGCCCACAATTATAACTCAAAATATCAAAGACACCTATTAATGCATGATTATTCTCCCTAATTCACTCTTACCGTTTTGATCCACTCAGGTTCAGTCTGATCCAATGCCAATTTGGACCCAAACGCTTTCGCCTCAAACCTCCGCCTAAATTTACTTTTTTACCCCGCCTTCCTTAATAAAACGCTTAGTTTTGAGTCACTTTCCTCTGCTACTCTCTCACCATGGATTCTCTCGCTCTCTTTTGTACAGTAGGTCTCGTCGCCGGCGGCATCTACTGGTTCGTTTGCGTGCTCGGCTCCGCCGAGCAGAAGGGCAAACGAGCAGTCGATCTATCCGCTGGCTCGATCTCTCGCGAGAAGGTTCAAGACAAGTACAAGCAGTATTGGTCCTTCTTCCGCCGCCCTAAAGAGATCGAGACCGCCGAGAAGGTCCCTGCCTTCGTCGACACCTTCTACAACCTCGTCACCGACATCTACGAATGGGGTTGGGGCCAATCCTTCCACTTCGCGCCTTCAGTGCCCGGAAAATCTCACAAAGACGCCACGCGCCTTCACGAAGAGATGGCCGTCGATCTGCTCGATATAAAGCCTGGGGTTCGAATCCTTGATGTTGGATGTGGCGTCGGCGGACCCATGCGGGCCATTGCCGCTCATTCTGACGCCAATGTCGTCGGCATCACTATTAACGAGTACCAAGTGAAGCGTGCTAGGATGCACAACAAGAAGGCCGGTTTGGATTCCCTGTGCGAGGTTGTGTGCGGTAATTTCCTTCAGATGCCCTTCTCCGATAACAGTTTCGACGGCGCTTATTCGATCGAGGCGACCTGCCACGCGCCGAAGCTCGAGGAGGTGTATTCCGAGATCTACAGAGTTCTGAAGCCTGGATCTATGTACGTGTCCTACGAGTGGGTGACGACGGATCTGTACAAGGCGGAGGATGCGGAGCACGTTGAGATTATACAGGGAATTGAGAGGGGAGATGCATTGCCGGGGCTGAGGAGGTACGATGAGATTTCAGAGATTGCAAAAAAGGTAGGGTTCGAGGTGGTGAAGGAGAAGGATCTGGCGAAGCCGCCATCGAAACCGTGGTGGCAGAGGTTGAAGATGGGGAGAATCGCTTACTGGAGAAACCACATCTTGGTTACTGTACTGACATGGGTGGGGATCGCTCCGAAGGGAGTTGTTGATGTTCATGAGATGCTTTTCGAAACCGCCGATTATCTGACCAGAGGTGGGGAGACTGGGATTTTCACTCCAATGCATATGATCCTCTGCAGGAAGCCAGAATCCTCTTAAATGCAGGAGATTTAATGCGATTGCTTCGAGGGGTTTATAGATGAAGGTACCTACCATTCCCTGTTTTTCTGTTTGCTTTAATTTTGATTTATTTCATAATCATCGTCGTGGATGTAGTTCTTTTGGGTTAATTTTGTGGTTGGGTTTCTGCTGGTTCTGGTAATGCCGAAGGAAGAAAGAAGGATGAATTCGGGTTATTTATTTTATTTTTTCTAGTTTTATTAACTTTGGTCTATTTATTTAAGTGGTGGTGTTCCAGAAGAGGACTTCGGAGTTTGATATAAGAAGCTGTAGTGGGATTAAAAAAATTAATAATTAAGGAAATCAGAAATCTGTGAAGCTCTTCTAAGTTATAAAAAAGAGTCCGTTTTTCTAGCAGAACTCTTGGTTCTTAATCCTATGCTTTACTCTGAAACCATTAATAAAGAAGAATGTTTAAAACTGGGGAACTTACTTCCAGCATCATTCATCACCCACTATACCCATCAAATCACCGTTCTCGGTTAAAGACGTGGGTATTTTAGTAAATAACAGTGTAGACAAGTTTGCGTTAGCAAATATCCTTCGTTGGTCACGTGTCTCGTGTCGTATGCCTTGTGATGGATATGGATATTTTTTGGTATAGGTCACGTGTTCTATGAGCAGATTTTGGTGTTGGTCACGTGTCTTCTATGAGAAAAACGTGGAGGCCGGGATGAATTGTCTTCAAAAAACTGCTGTTATATATTTTCGCCGCCCATTTTGTTTGTGTTTGAGCTTTTACTATCACAAGTGCCTGCTCTGCCGATTGATATGTATATAGAGAGAGGGAAATGATGTGACTTATAAATTCGACTTCAATTTTTAAATGGAGTGAGAATTTATCAAACACCGTTAAATTAGAATCTTGCTATGGAATATATGAAAAAGTAATCAAAACAACTAATTAGACATCAACATCCCTTAATAATGTTTTGTGTGTGACATGTACTACTTTGTTAGCGGCAATTTTCGTTTTTAATCGAAATCAGTACAACCCATGATCCCATTCACATGGCTCAACTTTGTGCACTTGTGGTGGGGCCACCATATTGGCTATGAGATGTGAGGCATGGGGTACGGATAGGTGTGGGAGGCGCAGTAGAATTTTCCCTGAAATTGGTTTGGGGAAGAGAACATGGGAAAGACTCAAACCCTCGTGCGACCCACATGGTCATGTGGCCAGCAGCGTCGGGGACCATTCGGCATGTGCTCCATGTTTATATCTTATTTTTATTGACAGAATCTGAGTGCACACAGGGTTGTTTATTCGAAGGGCTTAAATGATCCCCAGTGGTTTATCAAAAAATAAATGATGAGTGAGAATATGAAAATAGGTAGAAACAGGTTTTCTTTGAATATATTTGGAAAGATAGGTGTGAAGTTGGGTAGTGGAGCTGTGGAGTCCAATTATATAGTGGAGGTTGGCTGGCCCTTTACAGTTTGCACATAACCCACATGTATGAGTGTGCTATCAATTTTTTTTTTTTAAGTGCTCTAATTTATTATACTTACTAGATGGAATCTTAGCCTTATTTTTATTGTTTTTTTTATAAGGCATAAGATGGGATTTTTTTTTATGAATAAGATGGGATCTTAGCTTCTGTCACTTATTAAAAGGGTGAAATGGTTTGATACTCTGGTTACGGTTTGTGCCCGGCTGGGATTTGGTGCACCTCCCTGAAGTGCTCCTAACCTACCCCCACATGCAGGGGGCATATCACTTCTAAAAGGGATTTGCACTTTATTTGGGAGAGTGAATTACTTTTCAATGTGATGTGTCCCCTTTACATGCGAGGGACAGTTTGGGAGAGGGCACCAAATCCTGGGGGCATGTGCCCATGTTGCGGTTAGGATTATGTGTGGCCCCTTAAAAAGCATGTAAGGTCAAAGTGCCAAGGTCCACCCTGCATCAGGGGTGGACACATCAGTACTTGAAAAGTGAATTACACTCTTTGGGGGTGATTATTTTTGGTGTTGATGTGTCTGTGCCTGATGCAGGGCTGATTTTATGTATATTTTAAGGGGTCACACCAAATTCTTGGGGCATGTGTTGGCTTCTATCAGCTCACGGGATTGGTTTATGAACACTTCTCTTGACAAACATTCATCACTGCTTCTTGTCAGGGGTGGACACATCAACGTTGAAAAGTGATTTTCACTTTTTTGGGGGGTGCATATTCACTTTTTGGCACTGATGTGCTCGCCTCCTGACAAAGAGCAGTGGTTAGCATTCGTTAAGGTGAGCATTTTTTATCCATTCACTCCTCTCACACACATGCACATTCAAAGGTGCCGAGTGTGCGAGGGGATGGAACCCCACGAGAACAATATGTCAATAAGAGTGGCCAATTCAAGTATATAGCATGACACATGTATTAAAACTCCTGTCCAATTTAAATTTTAAGTTTTTTTGTATACATGTCCAATTTCAAAGCCAATTCCTTTTAGTTAATATATACTTTTAACTTATTGCAGAGAATTCAAAGCCAATACTAGGCACTATAAATTCAGGTTTTTTAATTTTTTTAAAAAGCTCAAAAAATCCTCCCAAGATTTGGTATGACCCCTTAATGAACAACTAAGGTCTACCAATCAGGGGTGCACACATCATCATCAAAAAGTAAAAAGCACCTCCAAAAAATGTAAATCACTTTTTTGGTGCTGATTTGTCCACCCTTTATGTAGGGCTGACCTTAGTAGTATATTAAGGGGTTGCACAAAATCTGATGCATAAAAAATCAGGTTTCTTTTGCCAATGCCACGATTGTAGTTTAATGATGCTATCAAATGAAGCATTGAGGATTTGGTGCAAGCCCTTAAAGAATACCTAAGGACCACCTTGCATCAGGGATGGATACATCAGTGCCGAAAAGTGATAATCACCCCAAAAAAGTTTAAATCACTTTCTTCTGGCATTGATGTGTCTGCCCCTATAAAGGGTGGGACCTTAGGTGTTTTTTAAGGGGTCGCATCTAGGGCTGTCAACGGTCGAATACGAATCAGATATATGCATATCTGTGTTTGTATTTTTTATTTAATCAAATTTGAATATTTTGCAGATATTTACAATAAGAACCTAAGAATTATAGAGATAGAAGACGATTGATAGATTAATGAGAGAATGGGCAAATTGGAAATGGGAGACGAGAATTGGGTTAAAGTTAAAGTTGTAGAATTCATATGTTGTACTCTACATAACATGTCCTACAGCATTATAATAAAAATATTAATTTGAATATTTAATCTAATAAGATTGATGCATTCAAATCGAATATGGATAAATAATCAGATAGTTGACAGCCCTATAATCAATCATAAGTTTAACATCATCGACATTGAATATATAGATAGATAGATAGATAGATAGATAGAGAGAGAGAGAGAGAGAGAGAGATGAATATTTATCAAAACGGATGAATGTATATATGTATTTGATTCACTCATAAACAAATCGAATATAAATACATCTATATTTGATTTTTTTTTTTTTTGGATCGAATATGAACCAAATATCAAATAGTTGACAGCCCTACTTTATCCCTTTTCGTGTAGGATTTTTATTTTTATTTTTTCCTTATATATATATAGGCATCATCATTAACCTTTGACCATGGTTATTGATCGGGCTATCAACTATCCGATTATTATTTCAATTCGATTAATGTTCGATCTACTAATATTCAAATCAAATGCATCTATATTTGATTCAATTATTTGACTAAATATTTGAAATCATTGAAATTAATATATATTTAATATTTATATTATAGTGTTATAGGACATGTAATGTAGAATATAGCATAAGAATACCAAAAACTTAACCCATTTCTCATCTTCCATTTCCAATTTGAATGAAAGAAAGCTTCTAGTAGCCCGTTCTCTCATTGATCTATCAATTGTCTTCTACCTTTATAATTCCTAGGTGTTTATTGCTTTTGTAAATTTCCTAAAATTATTTGAATCAAATTTCAATTAAATAAACAGATTCAAATATGGTATGCCTAATATCCAAATAGCATTCGAATTGGATCTGTTGACACTTGACAGCCCTAGTTTTAATGAAAAAAATCAGGTGAGAACGAATCTTGTGAGAACTGTGAAAACAGCATCAGGGTATGGACACATCAGTGCCAAAAATTTATAAGTACCCCAAAAAAGTGTAAATCACTTTTCGGTATCGATGCATCAGCCCCTTTGGTGCCGTTTGCACAGTTCTCACAAGATTCGTTTGCACATAATCCGAACCCATTCAAGGTAGATATGCAGGCAACGTGGCACGCTATCCAGCTTACTTGGATGAGAAGGAAAGTCGTTTACCCCTCTTGGTACGTAGGATTTTATTTTATTTTTTGATTTCTCAACATTTTTTGTACAGCATCATGACGTTTAGCCATGATTATTGAACTTGGGTAAGAAGGTAGTGTGTGGGGTAATGTGGCACGCTATACAGCTTACTTGGGTAAGAAGTCAACGTGGTACGCTATCCAGCTTATTTGGATGATTGCCACTTGTAAAGATCTTAGCCACAAGAAAAAGACGCGTGGCTATAAAACCCTTCACTTCCAAAAGACATGTGGCTCCACTTGTAAACCAATTCTTTCCTAAAAAAGGCATATGATAGAGTACCAAGAGAGATCATTTGGTGGGTTTTGGATAAAAAAGGGGTCCCAAGTAGAT